>JAJDFG010000376.1:97500-220041 GCA_021039105.1 Scomber colias
TGGAGATAACACATCACATGCTCACACAGTCTCTCCTGGAACACATTCATGCTGTTTCACTCAGTTGTTCATATGAAAAGTGACATGATTTATTTATTTATACATTACAGACATAAAAACATGTTGAAGTGAAAACACTTATTTACAACATGTTAAAAGACAAAACAACATGAAACTGAATCAGCACAAATTAAATCAAATAATAAACATAAAGTAAAACTGTCATTATAAAGCTGTTCCATAAATAAGTCCTGACCTGACTTCTATAAGCTCCTCTCATGTTTAACAGCTGGATGTGTAACAGGAAGCTGTTCCACAACACAGCACCAGCTTTAAAAAGGAACTTGTGCCTCCATTATTCACTGGAGGGACTTTATATGAACACGCTGGCCCTGGTGTTACAGCCATGCTGAGGATGTTTCATTATCTGTCAAGTATTGAGGATCAAAGCCGTTGATAATGTTGAACATATGATGCAGCTTCTGTTGTTCTACTCTGAGCTGTACTGGCAGCAGTCCTGCACTTCTGAATCCATCACAACCAACATGAGTTAAAGAGGAAACATTTCATTAATACTGAATCATATTATTTTATATCAGCTGCAGTTTGATCCTGAATTTAGATGTTAAACCACTGAACCAATCAGAACATCAGAAGCAAACTGATGCTGTACCAATGAGGACATGAGAAGTTTCTACAGAAAAGTCAAAAAACCTTCATTTGTGAAACAGGAAGTGAAGTTTTACCTCAGACATGACACCTGCCTACTTTCTCACTTACACACACCTCAATGTCATGTTCATACTGGGAGCTGCCCAGTTCAACCAGTCTGATACAAGCAGACACTGAGCAGCTCCACTACAGCTGCAGGTTGTAGCTGCCTTGCTCCAGGGCACTTCAGCAGTGTACAGTGAGGGAGGGAGAGCTGTATGGAGGTTTGTTCAGAGCTGTTGGGACTAAACCAAACTGACTGATGAAGCCAAACACTGAGCTGAAAGCTACAAACAGACTGAGCTGTTGATTCTCAGTGGGATCAGCAGGACTAGTAAAGCTTTACCACTACAGGGAGTCATCTGATTCTCTGTTCACATCCAAATATCACTTGATGGACCTTTTAGCTTGTGTTTGTCTCTGTGTGGACAGACATAATGTGAGCTCATTCTTCATGATTCCTCCACAGAGTGGACCAGGAGAGCTCAGAGGTTCCCAGTGGTCAGTCTGCCCAGCAGCATCAAACACACCTGGACTCCATATTTATGGTCTGTACATGTACAACAACTACTTTTACATCTATTGTGTTCACAATCATCTCCATGCTGCACTTTGTAGACCAGTGGATTGTCAGTGTCTCCAACATGGATCTGATGTTTGCTTCATGATGTTAGTTTGATTGTGTCATTCATATATTATTCTGTTCCAGCTGCTGGAGGAGAACATCGTCACTTTTGTGAAGAACGAGCTGAAGAAGATGCAGAAGGTTCTGAGTCTAGATGACCCAGAATGCTTAGAGAGTCAGAGGGAGGATGAGGAGGTGTTGGGCGGTGAGGAGGAAGAGCAGAGGAGGAGCAGCAGAGAGGCATTTCTGAAGATCACACTGCACTTCCTGAGGAGAATGAAGCAGGAGGATCTGGCTGAGCGTCTGCAGAGCAGTAAGAGGATTTTAACAGATTTAACATGATGGATAAATGAGACATTTACTGAAGTCTCAAGAAATGGAGGGAAATATGTTTATATGCTGTTTTGTGTTTGTTCATTCAGGAGCTCGTGCTGTAAAGTGTCGACGTAAACTCAAGTCTAACCTGCAGAAGAAGTTCCAGTGTCTGTTTGAGGGGATCGCTAAAGCAGGAAACCCAACCCTTCTGAACCAGATCTACACACCACTCTACATCACAGAGGGAGGGACTGCAGAGGTCAATGATGAACATGAGGTCAGACAGATTGAAACAGCATCCAGGAAACCAGACAGACCAGAAACAACAATCAGACAAGAAGACATCTTTAAAGCCTCACCTGGAAGAGATAAACCAATCAGAACAGTGATGACAAAGGGAGTGGCTGGCATTGGGAAAACAGTCTTAACACAGAAGTTCACTCTGGACTGGGCTGAAGACAAAGTCAACCAGGACATACACTTCACATTTCCATTCACTTTCAGAGAGCTGAATGTGCTGAAAGAGAAAAAGTACAGCTTGGTGGAACTTGTTCATCACTTCTTTACTGAAACCAAAGAAGCAGGAATCTGCAGGTTTGAAGAGTTCCAGGTTGTGTTCATCTTTGACGGTCTGGATGAGTGTCGACTTCCTCTGGACTTCCACAACACTGAGATCCTGACTGATGTTACAGAGTCCACCTCAGTGGATGTGCTGCTGACAAACCTCATCAGGGGGAAACTGCTTCCCTCTGCTCGCCTCTGGATAACCACACGACCTGCAGCAGCCAATCAGATCCCTCCTGAGTGTGTCGGCATGGTGACAGAGGTTAGAGGGTTCTCTGACCCACAGAAGGAGGAGTACTTCAGGAAGAGATTCAGAGATGAGGAGCAGGCCAGAACCATCATCTCCCACATCAAGACATCACGAAGCCTCCACATCATGTGCCACATCCCAGTCTTCTGCTGGATCACTGCTACAGTTCTGGAGGATGTGTTGAAAAGCAGAGAAGGAGGAGAGCTGCCCAAGACCCTGACTGAGATGTACATCCACTTCCTGGTGCTTCAGTCCAAACTGAAGAAGGTCAAGTATGATGGAGGAGCTGAGACAGATCCACACTGGAGTCCAGAGAGCAGGAAGATGATTGAGTCTCTGGGAAAACTGGCTTTTGAGCAGCTGCAGAAAGGCAACCTGATCTTCTATGAATCAGACCTGACAGAGTGTGGCATCGATATCAGAGCAGCCTCAGTGTACTCAGGAGTGTTCACACAGGTCTTTAAAGAGGAGAGAGGGCTGTACCAGGACAAGGTGTTCTGCTTCGTCCATCTGAGTGTTCAGGAGTTTCTGGCTGCTCTTCATGTCCATCTGACATTCATCAAGTCTGGAGTCAATCTGCTGGAAGAAGAACAAACAACATCCAGGTGGTCTAAAGTGTTTAAAGACAAACCTGAACCATCACGTTTGTACCAGAGTGCTGTGGACGAGGCCTTAAAGAGTCCAAATGGACACCTGGACTTGTTCCTCCGCTTCCTCCTGGGTCTTTCACTGCAGACCAATCAGACTCTCCTACGAGGTCTGCTGACACAGACAGGAAGTAGCTCACAGGCCAATCAGACTCTCTTACGAGGTCTGCTGACAAAGACAGGAAGTAGCTCACAGACCAATCAGAAAACAGTCAAGTACATCAAGAAGAAGCTCAGTGAGAATGTGTCAGCAGAGAGAAGCATCAATCTGTTCCACTGTCTGAATGAACTGAATGATCGTTCTCTAGTGGAGGAGATCCAACAGTACCTGAGATCAGGAAGTCTCTCCACAGATAAACTGTCTCCTGCTCAGTGGTCAGCTCTGGTCTTCATCTTACTGTCATCAGAAAAAGATCTGGACGTGTTTGACCTGAAGAAATACTCTGCTTCAGAAGAGGCTCTTCTGAGGCTGCTGCCAGTGGTCAAAGCCTCCAACAAAGCTCTGTAAGTACACAGAGAGTTATTGATTGAATGATTGATGAGATATTTCCAGAGGTGAGAAAAACAAATGATTGATTAAATATTTTTCCAAATATATTCTTCAGACTGAATGACTGTAACCTCTCAGAGAGAAGCTGTGCAGCTCTGTCCTCAGTTCTCAGCTCCCAGTCCTCTAGTCTGAGAGATCTGGACCTGAGTAATAACGACCTGCAGGATATAGGAGTGAAGCAGCTTTCTGCTGGACTGGAGAGTCCACACTGTGGACTGGAAACTCTCAGGTCAGGATTCATCAACCTGTTCAACTGATAATCATTTAAACTGTGATTTATATGAGGAGATAAACACCTGGACATTTTCTCTACTCAGATTATCTTCAGCATGTGTTTAGACCCTGTGAATAACTTTCTATTAATATATATTTATTAGTTTTGTTGTGTCTCTGCTGTTGGAACCTGAAATACCAGAGAGGAGTTTAACTGTGTAACTGGCCCAAAGTAAAACACACAGACAGTTATTCAGTGAACAGGATTTGGTAACCGTTGTAGTTTCTTTAAATCTCAGAGCAGTATCTGTGCTGGGATGATAGTGATTGTTACTCACCATGGTGATATGACACTTCACCTCAGCTGTTATCTGGTTAACCACCATTTAATTCTTCTTTAGTTTCAAACAACCTTAAAACTGGATGATCACTGAAACTGAATGAAGGAGTCACAAATGTTTGCTTTCTGTTATTTTTTACTGTTATTTCCAGTGTTCAGTCCTTATTTGCACATTAGTTGTGATTCCTGTTCTGTATTCAACTGTGAGCATCTGAGACGGAGTCATTTAGCTCTGTGACGTGTTGGAGGTTTGATGTTCATACAAACTGTAGTCAGAGTCTGTCACCTGCAGCTCTTCATCCAATCAGCTCCCTGTGGTTGCTTTTTATTTGATTATTATTTTATTTACATCTATTTTTAGCAGTGAAGAGTTAGCAGTCACTAACATCATGTTGACTAAGGTTACAGGAAGCTGGAAGTACTTCACAGGAAAAGCTTTACAGTGGTTGGTCATCTGAATTGAGAAGTAGTGACTGAAAGTATGAAGTTGAACTGTAAAGATGACAGACACACATTGGTGATGGCAGTAATAAACAGAGGAGCTTCCAGTCCTGCAGTGATCTCAGATCATGTGACATGTGTGTTGTTTTGTGTGTGTTCAGTGTGTCAGGATGTCTGATCACAGAGGAAGGCTGTGCTTCTCTGGCCTCAGCTCTGAGTGCCAACCCCTCCCATCTGAGAGAGCTGGACCTGAGCTACAATCATCCAGGAGACTCAGGAGAGAAGATCCTGTCTGCTGGACTGAAGGATCCACACTGGAGACTGGACACTCTCAGGTATGGACAGACAGATGGACACTCTCAGGTATGGACAGACAGGTGGACACTCTCAGGTATGGACAGACAGGTAGACACTCTCAGGTATGGACAGACAGGTGGACACTCTCAGGTATAGACAGACAGGTGGACCCTCTCAGGTATGGACAGGTGGACACTCTCAGGTATGTACAGACAGGTGGACAGACAGATGTTTGACTCTCTCTCCTCCTTTCAGGCTTCAGCCTGCTGGAGAACAAATGTTGACACCAGGTCCTTGGAGATGTAAGTGTGTTTTCATTCATCAAACTGTGACATCACTCATTCACATCCTGCTGAGGATGAAGATGATGACATCATCAATAACTGCAGATGTATTGTGTCTCGTTCTCTCCATCAGATGCCTGTGAACTGGAACTGGATCCAAACACAATGAACAGATTCCTCGAACTGTCTGATAACAACAGGAAGGTGACAGGTGTGAGGAAGTGTCAGTCATATCCTGATCATCCAGACAGATTTAACCACCATCCTCAGCTGCTGAGTAGAAATGATCTGACTGGTCGCTGTTACTGGGAGGTCGAGTGGAGAGGAGACGTTTATATAGCAGTGATTTACAGAGGAATCAGCAGGAGTGGAGGCGGTTATGAATGTTTGTTTGGAGACAATGATCAGTCCTGGAGTCTGTTCTGCTCTGCTGATGATGGTCTTTACTATGTCAGTCACAATAACAGAGACACACGCATCTCCCGCATCTCTTCCTCCTCCTCCTCCTCTGTCTCTAACAGAGTAGCAGTGTATGTGGACTGTCCTGTTGGCACTCTGTCCTTCTACACAGTCTCCTCTGACACACTGATCCACCTCCACACCTTCAACACCACATTCACTGAACCTCTGTGTGCTGGGTTTACAGTCTACTCTGGTTCCTCAGTGTCTCTGTAGGACAGACAGTCTGCAGACAGACGGTTCAGTGTCTCTGTGTGGTCTGTAGGACAGACAGTCTGCAGACAGACGGTTCAGTGTCTCTGTGTGGTCTGTAGGACAGACAGTCTGCAGACAGACGGTTCAGTGTCTCTGTGTGGTCTGTAGGACAGACAGTCTGCAGACAGACGGTTCAGTGTCTCTGTGTGGTCTGTAGGACAGACAGTCTGCAGACAGACGGTTCAGTCTGAACAGGATCACACACACAGCTGATATTTATGATCATTGTTATTTTAATATGCAGAGAATCATTGTAGTGTAATTATAATGTAGTTTGTGTAATGAATCATTTCTAGTCCAGAATGAAGGACTGACAGTAGGAAGAGTCGTCATGTTTTATGTTAATGTCTGAGCTACATTAAAGTCTCTGGTCATGTGACATGTTGACCAATCAGAGTCTCTGATTGGTTGTTGAGATGAGCTGATGTCACTCTGTGTCTTACAATAAAAACTGTTTCATCTTCAACCAAAACAGTTTCATGTTTTATTTCATCTTTGTGTTAATAGTTAATAATTATTCATTTATTGTCCAGCCTGCTGTTTCACATCCTTCAAGCCCGGAGACCACTGTACACTATGTTTGAGCACGCCAAATTCGCCGCAGCACGCCGAAGCCGACTTGCTTACTGGGCAAGTTCAGTGTGTCAGGATGTCTGATCACAGAGGAAGGCTGTGCTTCTCTGGCCTCAGCTCTGAGGTCCAACCCCTTCCATCTGAGAGAGCTGGACCTGAGCTACAATCATCCAGGAGACTCAGGAGAGAAGATCCTGTCTGCTGGACTCAAGGATCCACACTGGAGACTGGACACTCTCAGGTATGGACAGACAGATGGACATTCTCAGGTATGGACAGTATGCCTGACCCCGGCCACATGTCGAACTCTGTCTTTTGCCCCTCTCCTTGCCAGATGTGTGATATTGCTTAAGTGGAAGAATGCACCCTCAACCCCTCCCACGCTCAGTGGCTGAGAGATATTATGTCCTGTCTTAATCTTGAAAAAATACACGACTCCATCCATAACTCCAAAGAAAGATTTCAGAGGGTGTGGGGCCTTTTTTGAAACACTTCAATAATCTCTAGACCAGCTAGAGGCTTGTTCTTGAGCCTGCATTTAGTCTAAATTTATGACAGTAATATCACATGTAAAATATTCTCTCTCCTACATCTAACCCATCAATGGATCTATTACCTGCTACACTTGTTTTTGTGCATTTATACATATACGGGTATATACAGTATGTGTGGACATGCTTGTATATATGTGCTTACATATGTATTCTGTTCTCTTTACTCATCTCATTATTCTCCTCCAATTGAACCTGACCTCCAGCTACCACCTGTACCACTCCAGGAATGAAATACAACTGATTATTTTGTTTATCTTTCTATGTACAGCTTGGCTTGTTAAAGATGCTAGGGAGGGTTAAGATATGGTTCTATGCACCAATCCTGTCACCAGTCGATGTCACAGTCCACCCCACTGACATCCCCATGGCCAAGGCTGTTTCTGTGGAGCCAGACTGCATCCTAGCCGTGACGTGGCAGCGCAGCGGCTCCCCCGCCTCCACCCGCAGTGTTGGCCCCTCCTCCTCGCTTCGGCCACTGGAGGAGCTGAATCACAGCCCGGCAGCCGCAGCACCATGCTTGGTGGCAACCGCCGCGGATATCCCATCTTCTGCCAAAGCTGCCACTGCTGCCCCATCTCACAAGGCTATGAATCAGGCACCCACCCATTATTCGGCACTTAAGGTTTGCCAACGCCATCACACACACCTACTCCGGAGCCACGACCGCCAACATCCTGGAAAACTTCCCGGGTCTCCTGGAGTCAGCCCCCACCAAACAATTACTAAAGTTATCGTTCACTGTGGCTCAGACGACACCGCAGGCAGGCAGTCGGAACTGACGAAAGCTCATTTTATTCACCTTTTTAATCTCCTTAACAACTGTGGAAAGTCTGTTGTTATCTCTGGCCTACTCCCCACACTTGGTCGTGGCGCTGGTAGTTTTAGCAGGATTCTTTACCTCCACACCTGGCTCCAATCCGCCTGCACAGCACACAACATTGGTTTTATTCATAACTTCGACTTTTACTGACCAGACGGTCTTCACCTGAACATGCTGGGGTGCCACATGCTCGCCTCCACCTTCCAGCACGCTGTACATTACGCACGTGACAGACTATCAATGTTTACACTCCACACACTGCCATCTCCCTCCCACTTCACGCCCTACAGGACCTTCTCAGAGTACCTCCTCCTGCCACAACTCCCCCTACAGGCCCTATCTGTCATTGCCACCATCACCATATCAGCCTATCATCCCTTCTCCAGAAACCGGCACACCCTACTGTCCACCTCCAGAACCCAACCCCCCCTCCCCCACCTTTGACCTCTAGTGCTGCCATTTTTGCCCCCCTCACCTCCCCTTCCTCTGTGACTCTTCCCATCCTCTCCCTCTGGTCACATCGCTCTCCAACTCCCTCATTACATCATCACAACAAACAACACGTGAATCTGTCCAACCTCCGTTCACTTCCCCAGTGCTCACAACCAGTCACACAGCAACGTCACCTGAAAGTGGCTCTGCTTACCACTCGCTCACTCAACAATAAAAGCCTTATTCTCAATGAGTTTATAACGGACAGTAAACTGGATTTCCTCTCTGCCTCACTGAAACCCGGCACAAACCCTTGGAGTCTGGGGGGAGGGGCGGGGTTGCTGCTGTTTATAGAAAGGACATTATAATAACTTCCATCCCCACCTCTCACTCATTATTGCCTTTAAACTCTCAGGTCCCTCTCCTTTAGTCATTGCTGTCATTTATCCCCCCCCCCCCCCCCCCCCCACAAGCCAAACTCCTCCTTTCTCTCCGACTTCTCTGATTGTCTGACCCAGCTATGTGCCATCTCACCTTCTGCTTTCCTCCTGGGCGATTTATCGACAACTCCAAATGCAAACCTGCCCCTGAGTTCCTGGATCTGCTGCAATGCCTCAATCTCAACAGTTTGTATTGTGAAGGTATTTATTTACACACACACATACACACAGTAACACACACACACACACACACACACACACACACACACACACACACACATACAGTAACACACACATACACACACACGTACACACACACACAGTAACACACACATACACACACACATATACACAGTAACTCATTTACTCTCTTTTATTTTGAAGTGATTTGTGTTCATTCTCAGACACATTATTCAACTTTCACTGGACTGAAGTGAACTTTCCTATATTGAACTCTGTAGTTCTGTTAGTGACACAAACATCCTGCAGTTAGTGTTTGTACCAGCAGATGGCGCCACTTCTCCATCCAGCCTTCTCTCTCTCTCTCTCTCTCTCTCTCTCTCTCTCTCTCTCTCTCTCTCTCTCTCTCTCTCTCTCTCTGCTCATTTCCTGATTAGTTTACTTCCTCATGTGTGCTCTATGTGAAGCAGCTTCTTTACTCCTTCTGAAGGTATTTATTCTAACTTTATTCAGTTTGTATTGTGAAGGTATTTATTATAACTTTATTCAGTTTGTATTGTGAAGGTATTTATTATAACTTTATTCAGTTTGTATTGTGAAGGTATTTATTATAACTTTATTCAGTTTGTATTGTGAAGGTATTTATTATAACTTTATTCAGTTTGTATTGTGAAGGTATTTATTATTGTACTGCCCTCCTAATGGTGTTCATAACCAAAATTAGACAGCCAGCCAAACTCCCTGAATGATGACACGAGAGTCAGGATGTAGCGTCTCAAGCTCCAAGATTTTATATAGACTCTTGTTGTCAGACAAGGTGTAAAACTGAAATAATACAGAAATAAAGTGGAATGAATTTCTTATACAATCACTAAGCATGAATATTAAACCAAATTTACATGAATTATAGTGGGAAATAAAGTGCAGGTATCTACAATAACCTAGATACATGATACGATAAGCATGTCCTATGCTGAGCGATGTTACCAAACCGAAATCTAAATATTAATCTAGCAACATAAACATTACCTTCAATATACATGAAAACTGAAAGATATCAATGTTATTAACACATTTCTACTCACAGACGATGCTTTCTACGGCTCAAAACAAACGGATGGTGATAAATGAGAAGACAGCTTCATGATCTGCTGACATCTGCTTGAACTGACAGGAACATGTGCTTAACTACTTCCTGTTGTAATACCATATTTGACCACATTACTAAACAGGGGGGCGCTAAAATGCCAAAAAACTTAAATCTGCCTGGGAGGCAGAACACTCCCCGCCTGGCGTCTGTGATGCCACTAACATTTACACTATTCACACACTTAGTCCTCTTTGGGAAGAAGAAGGACAACGGCTGAGACTGGTCTCAGGAATGTCTTTGGTATCCCTTGCGCTGTAGTCTTCACTTCCACCTTGCGCACCTTTCCATCCTGGCTTGGGTAGGTCGTGGTCACCAGTGCCAGGGGCCACTTGTTTCTTGCAGCTTGGCTGTCTTTTAACAGCACTACATCGCCTTGTTGCAGGTTGCGGTGTGCCCCAACCCACTTGCGACGGCTCTGTAGTGTTGGGAGGTACTCCCATCTCCATCGGGTCCAGAACGTGCTCGCGAGGGCTTGCACCTGTCTCCATTGGCTCTGGTGGAGGTCTTTCTCTGAGAAGTTCCCAGGTGGAGGAGGCACAGCACCTTTTTGCGTGAGCAGCATTGTGGGAGTCAGGAGGAAAGGAGCGTCCGGATCGGTGGACACTGGAGTAAGGGGTCTGGCATTGATGATCGCAGACACTTCACACATGAAAGTGCATAGGACCTCATGGGAGAGATGGACGTGCTCCTGTAGCAGTATGGAGTCGAAGATCCGTCGGGCTACTCCAATCATCCGCTCCCAAGAGCCTCCCATGTGCGACGAGTAGGGGGGATTGAACTCCCAAGAGCAACCTTGGTCACTCAGGTATCTCTGGATACTGGGTCCTTGTTGTTGTTTTGCCAGTCCGAGTTCCTTGCTAGCGGCGATGAAATTGGTCCCGCAATCAGACCTTAATTGCTTTGCAGGTCCACGTATAGCAAAGAATCGCCTCAGGGCGTTGATGCAGCTAGAGGTGTCCATGGACTCGACTACCTCGATGTGCACTGCTCTAGTGCTCATGCAGGTAAACAATATTGCCCATCGTTTGCTTTCAGCATGCCCGCCTCTGGTGCGCCTCGCGGTGACCTTCCACGGCCCGAAAACATCCAGCCCAACATAACTGAAGGGTGGAGATGTGCTGAGGCGCTCGGGTGGCAGATCTGCCATGGTTTGCTCTTCCATCTTGCCTCGTAGTTTCCGACAGGTGATGCACCCATGAATGATGGAGCTGACGAGCCTTTTGCATCCGATGATCCACAGGCCTGAAGACCTTACGGCACCTTCAGTGAAATGGCGTCCCTGATGTTTCACCTGCTTGTGGTGGTAGGACACTAACAGGGCAGAGACGTGGTTGCGCTTAGGTAGAACAAGGGGGTTCTTTTCGGCGTGTTCCAATGGTGCATGTGTGAGCCTGCCTCCAATTCTCATGAGGTCTTCTTCCACCACTGGACTGAGCTTAAATATTGGGCTGTTGGTGGGTAGAGCCTCGCCATTGGTCAGAGCAGAGAACTCTGCTGGGAAAGCTTCTCTTTGGACGGCCTGTATGATGACATTCATGGCTTGTGAACGCTCATCGGGTGTGCGAGGTTGTTCGCACCAATGCCAGCCTTTGCATCCTTTGGCATGGTCCTTAGACTTGTGACACCGGACTACGTGGATGAGCAAGGCGATAGCTCTCACTAGTGAGTCCCAAGTTGAAAAGCGCATGAACCGATCTGTCGTGAGGAATTGCGCTTGGACCTGTGTGTGGAAGCTTGATACCTCAGGTCGCACCTCGACGTCAAGTTCGGGACTGATGAGTTCAAAGGACTCGGACTCCTCTTGCAGACTATTGTACGATCTTTGAAGGAAGGCTGGTCCGCTGAACCATGTAGTTTTTGTCAGGTTCGACGTAGAGACACCCCTGGATGCGTGATCAGCCGGATTGTGCTCTGTTGGTACATAGAGCCACTGCTCTGGCTTAGTCGACTGACGTATCCTCTGCACTCTGTTGTGTACATACACGTAGAAGCGCTTCACTTCGTTATGTATGTACCCTAAGACCACTTTGCTATCGCAGTAAAACTTGACTGCATCCATCTTGAGGTCGATCTCGTCAAGGATGAGCTCTGCCATTTCTACTGCTAGCACAGCGCCACAAAGTTCGAGCCGAGGTATGGTAGGCTTACACTGAGGGGCTAACTTGGCTTTCCCTAGGACGAAGCCAACGTTGCTGTTCCCGTCTTCATCAATGGCTCGAAGGTAGGCAACTGCACCAATAGCCTTGGTGGAGGCGTCGGAGAACACACACAGTTCCAGTCGGCGTGCCTTAGTGTGGGAATCTGGTGTGTAGGTACGCGGGATGTGCAGCTCTTTCAGCTCCAGGAGTGAGTCTCTCCAGATTACCCATTCACTTCGTTTCTCCTCTGGGAGTGGAGCGTCCCAATCCGAAGTGTCACAGGTAAGTTCCCGTAGAAGAGCTCTTCCTTGCACTGTGACCGGAGAGGCTAGACCGAGTGGATCAAAAACACTGTTGATGGTGGACAGGACACCACGCCGGGTGAACGGCTTGTCACCCACAGACACTTGGAAGGTAAAGGCATCGCTTGCTATCTCCCAGCACAACCCAAGACTTCGCTGTAAAACTGTGCTCTCCTCACTCAGGTCTAGATCCTGTATGCTTACAGCATGATCCTCTGGTGGGAAGGCCTTCATCACAGCAGGGCTGTTGGAGACAATTTTGTGAAGTCGAAGGTTTGACTCGGCGAGAGATGCTTGCGCTCTCTTGAGAAGGCTGATGGCCTCTGTGTCGCTGGGCAAGGACATGAGCCCGTCGTCCACATAGAAGTGTCTCTCTATGAACCTTTGCGTGTCTGCACCATGTTCACGTTCACCCTCTTTGGCGGCAAGCCTCAGCCCATAGATGGCGATGGAGGGCGATGGGCTATTGCCAAAAACGTGCACCTTCATCCGGTACTCGATGATGTCTTTCGTCGGGTCGTTATCCCTGAACCACAAGAACCTCAAGAAGTTCCGGTGGTCTTCCCGGACCAGAAAGCAGTAGAACATTTTCTGGATATCCGCCATGATTGCCACTTGCTCCTTTCGGAAGCGGATTAGGACTCCCAGCAGGCTATTGTTAAGGTCTGGGCCTGTTAACAGCACGTTGTTGAGGGAGACGCCACCTTCCTGAGCACTGGAGTCAAACACCACTCGAATTTGATCAGGCTTTCGAGGGTGATAGACTCCAAAAGTCGGGAGGTACCAGCACTCTTCGTCTTGCATCAGGGGAGGGGCTGGTTCGGCATGATCATCCTCAAACACCTTTCTCATGAAGTCGAGGAACTGCTGCTTCATCACGGGTTTCCTGTTCAAGGTCTGGCAAAGTGAGTTGAGACGATTGAGTGCCTGTTTCCGATTGTTTGGGAGTCGCCTTCGCGGGACCTTGAAGGGTAATGGGGCAACCCAGTTGTTCTTGTCATCTCTGTATACCCCCGAGTCCATGATCTTTAGAAAGGCTACGTCTTCGATGGATTGAGCAACCTTATTGTCGTTTTCTGTTGTTTGGAACAGGTTCTGACCCAAGCTATGCTCTGTAACTCTTTCTGCACTGGACTTGCAGGTGTTGGCCAGACCACTTGGTTGCTCCCCGCCGTGGCACACTTTCTCTTTCAGGTCGATGAAGTTGTTGCAAGGGGACAAGAAGGAAGGGCGTCCCTTCTCCAAAACGTGGGTCTTGAAGGTGCTCACCTTAGGCTTGTGGGCGTGTCCAAGGCACACTTCTCCAACTATCGTCCAGCCTAGATCCAATCTCTGAGCGAAGGGGGAATCATGGGGACCGTTTATCTGCTGGCGCACCTTGTGTGCTCTTATGATGTCTCTACCAAGCAAGAGAAGGATTGGCGCATTTGAATCAAGCTCAGGGATGTGCTTTGCCACGGACCTCAGGTGGGGATGGAGCAGGGCTACCTTTGGCGTCGGAATTTCTGACCTATTGGTGGGTACTTGGTCGCATTCTATCAGCGGTGGCAAAGTAAGGGTAACTCCTTCATTCACAGACTCTATCTCGAAGCCTTCTGCTTTGCGGCCAGACATTTCCATGGTGCCTGCGCATGTTCTCAATGAATAGAGAGAGGAGCTGCTCTTGACGTCGAATAGGTCAAAGAATTCAGGCCTTACCAATGAGCGGTTGCTCTGGTCGTCATGTACGGCATACATATTGATGGCCTTGTCGCGCTGTCCCTTGGGAAATACACGGACCAAGCATATTTTTGAACAGGACATTGGTGGTTGCCCTTCACCGCAAATCTCAGTGCAGCGTGACGTGACTGTAGGTACAGACGCGAGTTCTCCTTCCTCTTTTTCCTCAGGCGTAGAAGTAGGAGCTGGAACTTTGGGTGTCTGAGGTGCCGGACCAGCGTGCATGGCTGAGATGTGGCGGTCGCTTTCACACTCGCTGCATTTGAGGGTGACTTTACACTCTTTGGCCAGATGGGAAGTTGATGCACAGCACCTGTAGCATATCCCATTTTCACGGAGGAACAACTTCCGTTCTTCGAGTGTCTTAGCTCTGAATCCACGGCACTTTTTCAGAGGGTGTGGCTTATGATGGATTGGACAGTTCTTGCCAGGGTTCTCAGCCTGCTTTGAGGAGACGTCAGACTCAGTCTCTGCAGCAACATCGGTCTTGTGGACTGATACTGGAACTTTTCCGCTCCGATAGCCTGTTTTGTCTTTCACAGGAGGATTGCTACTGTTGGGGATAGCAAAGCTTGGGTCGTTCCTGGTTTCTGCCTCATAGTAGACAAAGTCTGCGAAGAAGGAAAATGGTGGAAAGCACCCGTCGTATTCATCTTTGAACCTTGAGCCTCGTGTTATCCATTTTTCCTGTAGGGCATGCGGAAGTTTCTCTACTATAGGGCTGATGCCCCGAGAGGTATCCAGGAAGGCCAACCCAGGTAGGTATCCGTCCTCTTTCGCGGATAGGAACTCCATAAGGAGGTCTCCGAGCTCCCTCAGTTTGACGTAGTCCTTGCTGGCGATCTTGGGGAACGCATCCAGTTTCTTGAAAAGAGCTTTCTCAAGTACTTCGGGCGCTGCATATAACTTAATCAGCCTACTCCATGCATTGTTCAGTGCTGCATTGGGATCGTTGACATGCACCTGACGAATTGTACGGACACGACAGGATGACTCCTTCCCCAGCCACTTAGTCAAGAGATCCAATTCTTCGCTGGCTGAAAGGCCGAGACCTCTGATGGCGTTGTGAAAGGAAGACTGCCAAGCCCTGAAACTCTCAGGGCGATCGTCGAACTGGGTGAGACCCGTAGTCACTAGCTCGCGACGTGCTAAGTACTTCACAAAGTCTGTCATTCCAGGTGTCTTCTGCTGATCAGCAGGGTTGCTATGCTGATGAGGGACATAGGGTTGGGCTGAAGGATCCATCTTATGGTAAGTATGGTGATTTGTTTGAGAGATGTGTTGTTGAGCTGAAGGGGTTACATTGCGGCCAGTAGGACGATGAGGTGAGTAGAATTGAGCTGAAGGGGTTGTGTTGTGGTAAGTATGGCGAAGAGAGCTGTAGGCTTGAGCTGAATGGGCCATATTATGTAGCTGTGGTTTAGAGCGTGAGTCACCTTCATTTCGATCAGCTGTTTTAGGAGGAAGGGGTGGCATAGAGGGTGTCACAGCGGGATGCTGAATGGGCGCTTCAGGTGAGATAGCAGCATTTTGGGGAGAGGGCCTGACTGCAGGAGAACCAGTTGGAGTGCCCCATGAAACTAAGGTTTCGTTAGCTTGACTGGCGGGAGGTGTATGGTCATCGTGGTGTGAGGATTGATGTAACTCGTTCTGTTCTCTTACATAAGCGTTTGTTCGATCCTCAATCTCTGAACTTAATGACCTCCTGCTGCCGTGCACATTGTCAGGCGCTCTAACCTCTGCCTCAGCGGCCTCCAAGATGTCTGCCTGCCTGCTGGCAGCTTCTGCCTCACACTGGTGTGCCAAAGTCTCCAGTTCAGCATCAAGTTTTGCTTTATCTAGAGCTGCCTGTGCCTCTCTCTCTGCCTGCTCCAATTTTAGCTTTGATTCCCTTTCAGCCAACTCTACTTTTAATTTGGCTTCCTTCTCTGCAAATGATGCGCGTACGCGCGCTGCTTCTGCCTTTGCACGGGCCTTGGCTGCTGCACTGGCTGAAGATATGTTTGTGCGCACACTGGCTCTGCTACTGACTTGTGATTTGGTGTCAAAATCCTTACTTGTTGCCATGATGTGTCTTTCCTTCTGTCTTGATCTGTCACTGTAGTTGGTGTTGAACCGGCTGCTTACTCGTCTTTTTACTGTACTGCCCTCCTAATGGTGTTCATAACCAAAATTAGACAGCCAGCCAAACTCCCTGAATGATGACACGAGAGTCAGGATGTAGCGTCTCAAGCTCCAAGATTTTATATAGACTCTTGTTGTCAGACAAGGTGTAAAACTGAAATAATACAGAAATAAAGTGGAATGAATTTCTTATACAATCACTAAGCATGAATATTAAACCAAATTTACATGAATTATAGTGGGAAATAAAGTGCAGGTATCTACAATAACCTAGATACATGATACGATAAGCATGTCCTATGCTGAGCGATGTTACCAAACCGAAATCTAAATATTAATCTAGCAACATAAACATTACCTTCAATATACATGAAAACTGAAAGATATCAATGTTATTAACACATTTCTACTCACAGACGATGCTTTCTACGGCTCAAAACAAACGGATGGTGATAAATGAGAAGACAGCTTCATGATCTGCTGACATCTGCTTGAACTGACAGGAACATGTGCTTAACTACTTCCTGTTGTAATACCATATTTGACCACATTACTAAACAGGGGGGCGCTAAAATGCCAAAAAACTTAAATCTGCCTGGGAGGCAGAACAATTATAACTTTATTCAGTTTGTATTGTGAAGGTATTTATTATAACTTTATTCAGTTTGTATTGTGAAGGTATTTATTATAACTTTATTCAGTTTGTATTGTGACAGTTTTCACAGTTGGACTCTTGAATGACTCTTTGTTCATCTTGTTAGTTTAGTTCCAGTAGAAACAGCAGAAATCTGTAGTTCTGAACTCTACTAACAGTCAACAGATCAACAGGAAGTGTTCCTCCATTTTAAAGTGTCTGATAACAGCTGACAGTACTGAGTCAGTGTTCATCAATAACTTCACACATTGTAATCTGTTACAGTTACTGATGATTACAAAGGAGGTTATTCATTTAGATTTGGCTTCTAGAGACTGGAACAGAGGCGGAGGGTGGGGGGCATAATATGTTAATATATAATAAGCTAATATATAATATGACTGTAGTGCTGTGGGTGTAAATCAGTCAGTATAAAGGGCTTCAGGTAACTGGAGGTTCTTCTTCTCAGTGTTTATTCAGAGGTCTGATGAAGTATTATGAGTTTAGAGGATCTTTCTTCACACTGAATGTCCTCACTAATTAGTCTTATTGCTGCTCTGAACCTATTGAGCCTTCTGGAGCTGCAGAGCTGTCATGAATAATTAAAATCATAACAGAGATACAGTTCACATGTGTCCATAACGCACACTTCCTGCTGCTGCATCACAATAAAACAGAAAGTCTATCAGTCTGTCTTTACATATAACTGAGAAGCTCCTCTCTAGTAAATCCTCCATTTTCCTCCTGAATCACAGCAACATGAACATCAGAGATCAGATCAGATTATTGTTCTCAGATAGATGTGATGATCTTCCAGCTGTTCTCTCTGTGTTTCCTCTACAGATGAAGGTAGAACGTCTCGGCAGGCCTGGACTGGGACAAAAATTCAGCCCTGGACTTTTCGGTCCAGACCGGCCCACTACAATCCGTGCGCAGATACTGTGCCAACTCACGTTGATGTACATTTTAACACACAAGCTCTTAATAACAGTAGTATACTGAACAATATCCCTTATATTCTGGAGACTTGAATAGACTTGAATTTTAACTGTATCATGTGAAACTGTTGAAGGAGCAATCAACCATAAACACTGACTGAAAAAATATGTAAAGCATCATAGGCTACATATGTGTTATGGTGTTAGATCAATGTCCTTCATGAACAAATTGGACTATAGGCACAAAGAAAGGTGCATGTTGACACTTAGCAGATATAAAAAATAGCAGATCTACATGCTCAAACCACATCACATTGCAACATGTGAGTTGTAAGCTTGCACATTTGTAATTATGTGGCATCCTTTGATGAAAATAGTGGTTAAGTGGTTAATAAAAGCAACTAATCAATTAATCAGGATAGTATATGAATATGATTGTTTTCCAATACTTTAGATAAGTAGATTTAGGCCTAGTTGTAACACACCACACTATGCAGAGTTATTTATTATGTTAAGTAAAGTTCATAGACAGTTAGTAACCGTTCTGAACATTTAATGAGTGTTTATCCACACCATGCTGCAGCACACACCTGCTTAAAACGCTATCGTCACTTCCACATGGTGGAGAGTCTTCCTCAACCTCCTGCTCCTGCACCACCATGACAGCGGGAGCCTCACTTGACTCACTGTCCTACACCTGCTGCTGAGAGGGACCCACTCCTGAAGCCGCTCCGGCCACGCTGGCCCCCGCAGCAAACATTTCTGAAATTGTTTTGCTCGTAGCAGCGTCGGTTGCTAGAGCTTTTCTTTTTTATCATCGTTTTTTTCCGCTCCGCCTTTTCGCTTTTTAGCCGCATTGTCCATTTTGTTGTAGTAGTATCTCTCACTATCTCTCATCTGACTGCTTGTCATCAAAGGTGATTGGACGAGGGGGGGGGTTGGGGAGGGTCAAGAACCAGCGTGGGTGGGACTCATGGGCCTCTGTAGCCTATCATAGGGCCACTGGGCCAGGTATTCTTTAGACAGACAAGCCAATGGGCCTCTGCCTTGTCTGCAGGCTGCAGCGGAGCTCTGTGGGCCGGTGCATGTCTCTGCCCCTGGGCCGGGAGAGTAACCATGGCAAGGCGCAGCAAAAACTAAATAAACAAATAAAAAAAATAAAAAAACGGCAGCCACCGGCCCATTATTGACCGGCCCACCGGGAAAAGTCCCGGTACTCCCTATGGCCAATCCACCCCTGCGTCTCGGTGAGCTGATGTGAATCCAGCAGCATCTGTCCAGGTAACATGATGAGCTGCTGCTGCTCTGACTGGATATAGTAGACTTGGAAGAAGAGGAACATTTAAAATGATGAAGAGCTTTTCAAAGTCTGTTTAATAGAAGTGAAAAGTCATGTGATCCCCAAAGAAACAGCAACAGGAAGTGTTTCCCTCTAGTCTTCAAACCATCCAAAGGCTTCCTGTAGAAACATTTTCACTGTCTTCTCCTAAACCTGTGTAATATATAAAGCTTTATGTTTGATTTGACTTTCTGTGTCATATTTAAACTGTTCAGGACTCGTACGACGGCTCTGAACCTGTCACTTTAATTTGTACCTCACTCGTACGTGTTACTTAAGAACACACATGCTCTGAACTCGTCACTTAAAAACACGTGTTGGTTGCAAGAGGCTCATTGTGAGCTTTGTGAAAGTGATTTGTTGGACACTGCAGCTCAAAGTGCCAACAGCATGAAAGTGTCAGATGACTGTATTTAGTATTGACGTGACTGAGCTGCTCTCCTCCAGTCAGAGCTGTGTGTGTTTGTCATGTGACTGAGAGGAATGAAGAGAAATAATGTGTTGTTGTGTTTGTGTGAAGGTGTTTCTCTGCTATGGATCAGTGTGAGGACAGAGAGGAGGGAGTCCCTCCCTCTAAAAGCTCTCTGTGTGGGGAACATGACAGCCAGACCAAAGCTCAGAGGTGAGATGAGGATCTCTAACTGTCCATCACTGTTCTCCACTCACATCACTCCACCATCATTATTCACACTCAAAGCTCTGTGTGTGTTGTGTTGAAGAACAAAGAAGCAGCACAGACCCGAACCTGGACCTGAACCCAGCTGTGTCCATGAAGAGCGACCGGTCCATGGGGAACCCTTTATATTTTAAATCTGGACAACCAGCTGATGGAAGGTAAGAATGTAAAGCTGTACAGACTGAACAGACTTTCCTCCAGCTGATCAGATGTAAACTGTAACTGACAGTAAACGTTATGCTAGAAATGAACTGGTTTATATGACGTGTTGTTCGACCTCGTCAGTGAAAAGCCGGCCGTCATAGAGAGGGAGGAGACGTGATCATCATTTAAATATGGAGATAACACATCACATGCTCACACAGTCTCTCCTGGAACACATTCATGCTGTTTCACTCAGTTGTTCATATGAAAAGTGACATGATTTATTTATTTATACATTACAAACATAAAAACGTGTTGAAGTGAAAACACTTATTTCCAACATGTTAAAAGACAAAACACAAGACAAACAACATGAAACTGAATCAGCACAAATTAAATCAAATAATAAACACAAAGTAAAACTGTCATTATAAAGCTGTTCCATAAATAAGTCCTGACCTGACTTCTATAAGCTCCTCTCATGTTTAACAGCTGGATGTGTAACAGGAAGCTGTTCCACAACACAGCACCAGCTTTAAAAAAGGAACTTGTGCCTCCATTATTCACTGGAGAGACTTTATATGAACACACTGCAGTTTGATCCTGAATTTAGATGTTAAACCACTGAACCAATCAGAACATCAGAATCAAACTGATGCTGTACCAATGAGGACATGAGAAGTTTCTACAGAAAAGTCAAAAACCTTCATTTGTGAAACAGGAAGTGAAGTTTTACCTCAGACATCACACCTGCCTACTTTCTCACTTACACACACCTCAATGTCATGTTCATACTGGGAGCTGCCCAGTTCAACCAGTCTGATACAAGCAGACACTGAGCAGCTCCACTGCAGCAGCTGCAGGTTGTAGCTGCCTTGCTCCAGAGCACTTCAGCAGTGTACAGTGAGGGAGGGAGAGCTGTATGGAGGTTTGTTCAGAGCTGTTGGGACTAAACCAAACTGACTGATGAAGCCAAACACTGAGCTGAAAGCTACAAACAGACTGAGCTGTTGATTCTCAGTGGGATCAGCAGGACTAGTAAAGCTTTACCACTACAGGGAGTCATCTGATTCTCTGTTCACATCCAAATATCACTTGATGGACCTTTAGCTTGTGTTTGTCTCTGTGTGGACAGACATAATGTGAGCTCATTCTTCATGATTCCTCCACAGAGTGGACCAGGAGAGCTCAGAGGTTCCCAGTGGTCAGTCTGCCCAGCAGCATCAAACACATCTGGACTCCATATTTATGGTCTGTACATGTACAACAACTACTTTTACATCTATTGTGTTCACAATCATCTCCATGCTGCACTTTGTAGACCAGTGGATTGTCAGTGTGTCCAACATGGATCTGATGTTTGCTTCATGACGTTAGTTTGATTGTGTCATTCATATATTATTCTGTTCCAGCTGCTGGAGGAGAACATCGTCACTTTTGTGAAGAACGAGCTGAAGAAGATGCAGAACTTTCTGAGTCCAGATTACCCAGAATGCTTAGAGAGTCAGAGGGAGGATGAGGAGGTGTTGGACGGTGAGGAGGAAGAGCAGAGGAGGAGCAGCAGAGAGACATTTCTGAAGATCACACTACACTTCCTGAGGAGAATAAAGCAGGAGGAGCTGGCTGAGCGTCTGCAGAGCAGTAAGAGGATTTTAACAGATTTAACATGATGGAGAGGAAATGGAGGCAACATGGGAGAGGTTTATATTTCAAACCCTGCTGTTAATATGCTGCACACATCTGCATCAGATCTATGAATTCTTCTGAGCTGAAAACAGTCAGAAACTGTTTGTCATCAACTGATGAGCTGAATGGATTTCATAGTGGAGATTGATTTCATTTGTTGTTTGTTCATTCAGGAACTCGTGCTGAAAAGTGTCGACGTAAACTCAAATCTAACCTGGAGAAGAAGTTCCAGTGTGTGTTTGAGGGGATCGCTAAAGCAGGAAACCCAACCCTTCTGAATCAGATCTACACACCGCTCTACATCACAGAGGGAGGGACTGCAGAGGTCAATGATGAACATGAGGTCAGACAGATTGAAACAGCATCCAGGAAACCAGACAGACCAGAAACAACAATCAGACAAGAAGACATCTTTAAAGCCTCACCTGGAAGAGATGAACCAATCAGAACAGTGATGACAAAGGGAGTGGCTGGCATTGGGAAAACAGTCTTAACACAGAAGTTCACTCTGGACTGGGCTGAAGACAAAGCCAACCAGGACATACACTTCACATTTCCATTCACTTTCAGAGAGCTGAATGTGGTGAAAGAGAAAAAGTACAGCTTGGTGGAACTTGTTCATCACTTCTTTAATGAAACCAAAGAAGCAGGAATCTGCAGGTTTGAAGAGTTCCAGGTTGTGTTCATCTTTGACGGTCTGGATGAGTGTCGACTTCCTCTGGACTTCCACAACACTGAGATCCTGACTGATGTTACAGAGTCCACCTCAGTGGATGTGCTGCTGACAAACCTCATCAGGGGGAAACTGCTTCCCTCTGCTCGCCTCTGGATAACCACACGACCTGCAGCAGCCAATCAGATCCCTCCTGAGTGTGTCGGCATGGTGACAGAGGTCAGAGGGTTCACTGACCCACAGAAGGAGGAGTACTTCAGGAAGAGATTCAGAGATGAGGAGCAGGCCAGCACCATCATCTCCCACATCAAGACATCACGAAGCCTCCACATCATGTGCCACATCCCAGTCTTCTGCTGGATCACTGCTACAGTTCTGGAGGATGTGTTGAAAAGCAGAGAGGGAGGAGAGCTGCCCAAGACCCTGACTGAGATGTACATCCACTTCCTGGTGCTTCAGTCCAAACTGAAGAACATCAAGTATGATGGAGGAGCTGAGACAGATCCACACTGGAGTCCTGAGAGCAGGAAGATGATTGAGTCTCTGGGAAAACTGGCTTTTGAGCAGCTGCAGAAAGGCAACCTGATCTTCTATGAATCAGACCTGACAGAGTGTGGCTTTGATATCAAAGCAGCCTCAGTGTGCTCAGGAGTGTTCACACAGGTCTTTAAAGAGGAGAGCGGTCTGTACCAGGACAAGGTGTTCTGCTTCGTCCATCTGAGCCTTCAGGAGTTTCTGGCTGCTCTTCATGTCCATCTGACATTCATCAAGTCTGGAGTCAATCTGCTGGAAGAAGAACAAACAACATCCAGGTGGTCTAAAATGTTTAAGGACAAACCTGAACCAACCCATTTCTACCAGAGCGCTGTGGACAAGGCGTTAAAGAGTCCAAATGGACACTTGGACTTGTTCCTCCGCTTCCTCCTCGGTCTTTCACTGCAGACCAATCAGACTCTCCTACGAGGTCTGCTGAGACAGACAGGAAGTAGCTCACAGACCAATCAGAAAACAGTTCAGTACATCAAGAAGAAGATCAGTGAGAATGTGTCTGCAGAGAGAAGCATCAATCTGTTCCACTGTCTGAATGAACTGAATGATCGTTCTCTAGTGGAGGACATCCAACAGTACCTGAGATCAGGAAGTCTCTCCACAGATAAACTGTCTCCTGCTCAATGGTCAGCTCTGGTCTTCATCTTACTGTCGTCAGAAAAAGATCTGGACGTGTTTGACCTGAAGAAATACTCTGCTTCAGAGGAGGCTCTTCTGAGGCTGCTGCCAGTGGTCAAAGCCTCCAACAAAGCTCTGTAAGTACACAGAGAGTTATTAATTTATTGATTGATGAGATATTTCCAGAGGTGAGAAAAATAAATGATCGATTAAATATTTTTCTGAATGTATTCTCCAGGTTGAGTGACTGTCACCTCTCAGAGAGAAGCTGTGCAGCTCTGTCCTCAGTTCTCAGCTCCCAGTCCTCTAGTCTGAGAGATCTGGACCTGAGTAACAACAACCTGCAGGATTCAGGAGTGAAGCAGCTTTCTGCTGGACTGGAGAGTCCACACTGTGGACTGGAAACTCTCAGGTCACATCAAGTTATACTTTGTCTTTGAAGTATTTCTCTCAACTATGAAGTTCAGCTTTTCTAATGTCAGGAAGTTTTTCACCAGGTCTTTATTTTCACATGAAATAAAATGTTAGGATTTTCCAGTTTATCTTTCCTTGATACAGATTTATAAACTAAAGAAACTGATCTTTACTTTTATATCATGTGATTGAGATATTTACGTCTGTTTATCACAGATTCTGATGTATTTAAATTGTCTCTCCAGGTTGAGTGACTGTAACCTCTCAGAGAGAAGCTGTGCAGCTCTGTCCTCGGTTCTCAGCTCCCAGTCCTCTAGTCTGAGAGATCTGGACCTGAGTAACAACAACCTGCAGGATTCAGGAGTGAAGCAGCTTTCTGCTGGACTGGAGAGTCCACGCTGTGGACTGGAAACTCTCAGGTCAGGATTCATCAACCTGTTCAACTGATCATCATTTAAACTGTGATTTATATGAGGAGATAAACACCTGGACATTTTCTCTACTCAGATTATGTTCAGCATGTGTTTAGACCCTGTGAATAACTTTCTATTAATATATATTTATTAGTTTTGTTGTGTGTCTGCTGTTGGAACCTGAAATACCAGAGAGAAGTTTAACTGTGTAACTGGCCCAAAGTAAAACACACAGACAGTTATTCAGTGAACAGGATTTGGTAACCGTTGTAGTTTCTTTAAATCTCAGAGCAGTATCTGTGCTGGGATGATAGTGATTGTTACTCACCATGGTGATATGACACTTCACCTCAGCTGTTATCTGGTTAACCACCATTTAATTCTTCTTTAGTTTCAAACAACCTTAAAACTGGATGATCACTGAAACTGAATGAAGGAGTCAGAAATGTTTGCTTTCTGTTATCTTTTACTTTTATTTCCACAGTGTTCAGTCCTTATTTGTAATATTAGGTGTGATTCCTGTTCTGTATTAAACTG
This sequence comes from Scomber colias, assembly GCA_021039105.1. Taxonomy (NCBI): domain Eukaryota; kingdom Metazoa; phylum Chordata; class Actinopteri; order Scombriformes; family Scombridae; genus Scomber; species Scomber colias. The sequence goes on from JAJDFG010000376.1 coordinate 122,505, forward strand.
TGAGCATCTGAGACGGAGTCATTTAGCTCTGTGACGTGTTGGAGGTTTGATGTTCATACAAACTGTAGTCAGAGTCTGTCACCTGCAGCTCTTCATCCAATCAGCTCCCTGTGGCTGCTTTTTATTGAGTATTATTTTATTTGCATCTATTTTTAGCAGTGAAGAGTTAGCAGTTGCTAACATCATGTTGACTAAGGTTACAGGAAGTTGGAAGTACTTCACAGTAAAAGCTTTACAGTGGAAAGTATGAAGTTGAACTGTAAAGATGACAGACACACATTGGTGATGGCAGTAATAAACACAGGAGCTTCCAGTCCTGCAGTGATCTCAGATCATGTGATATGTGTGTTGTTTTGTGTGTGTTCAGTCTGTCAGGATGTCTGATCACAGAGGAAGGCTGTGCTTCTCTGGCCTCAGCTCTGAGTGCCAACCCCTCCCATCTGAGAGAGCTGGACCTGAGCTACAATCATCCAGGAGACTCAGGAGAGAAGATCGTGTCTGCTGGACTGGACGATCCACACTGGAGACTGGACACTCTCAGGTATGCACAGACAGGTGGACACTCTCAGGTATGGACAGACAGGTGGACACTCTCAGTTATGGACAGACAGGTGGACACTCTCAGGTACGGACGGACAGGTGGACACTCTCAGGTAGAGACAGACAGGTGGACACTCTCAGGTATGGACAGATGGACAATCTCAGGTATGGAAAGACAGACAGGTGGACACTCTCAGGTATGAACAGACAGATGGACACTCTCAGGTACGGACAGACAGGTAGACACTCTCAGGTATGGACAGACAGATGGACACTCTCAGGTATGGACAGATGGACACTCTCAGGTATGGACAGATGGACACTCTCAGGTATGGACAGACAGATGGATGCTCTCAGGTATGGACAGACAGACAGGTGGACAATCTCAGGTATGAACAGACAGATGGACACTCTCAGGTATGGACAGACAGACAGGTGGACACTCTCAGGTATGGACAGACAGATAGACACTCTCAGGTATGGAGAGACAGATGGACAGACAGGTTGACAGACAGATGGACACACTCAGGTAAGGACAGACAGACAGATAGACACTCTCAGGTAGAGACAGATGGACACACTCAGGTAAGGACAGACAGATAGACACTCTCAGGTATGGAGAGACATATGGACACACTCAGGTAAGGACAGACAGATAGACACTCTCAGGTATGGACAGACAGGTGGACACCCTCAGGTATGGACACTCTCAGGTAGGGACAGACAAGTGGACACTCTCAGGTATGGACAGGTGGACACTCTCAGGTATGGACAGACAGGTGGACACTCTCAGGTATGGACAGACAGGTGGATACTCTCAGGTATGGACAGACAGGTGGACAGACAGATGTTTGACTCTCTCTCCTTCTTTCAGGCTGCAGCCTGCTGGAGAACGATGGTTGACACCAGGTCCTTGGAGATGTAAGTGTGTTTTCATTCATCAAACTGTGACATCACTCATTCACATCCTGCTGAGGATGAAGATGATGTCATCATCAATAACTGCAGCTGTATTGTGTCTTGTTCTCTCCATCAGATGCCTGTGAACTGAAACTGGATCCAAACACAATGAACAGAAAACTCAAACTGTCTGACAACAACAGGAAGGTGACATGTGTGGAGGAGGATCAGTCATATCCTGATCATCCAGACAGATTTGACTTCTGGTCTCAGCTGCTGAGTAGAAATGTTCTGACTGGTCGCTGTTACTGGGAGGTCGAGTGGAGCGGAAGAGTTCTTATATCAGTGAGTTACAGAAGAATCAACAGGAAAGGAAACAGTGACTGTTGGTTTGGACATAATGATCAGTCCTGGAGTCTGTACTGCTCTGGTGGTCGTTACTATGTCTATCACAATAGGAGAGAAACATCCATCTCCTCCTCCTCCTCCTCCTCCTCCTCCTCCTCTGTCTCTAACAGAGTAGCAGTGTATGTGGACTGTCCTGCTGGCACTCTGTCCTTCTACAGAGTCTCCTCTGACACACTGATCCACCTCCACACCTTCAACACCACATTCACTGGACCTCTGTGTGCTGGGTTTACAGTCTGCTCTGGTTCAGTGTCTCTGTGTCCTCTGTAGGACAGACGGTCTGCAGACAGACGGTTCAGTGTCTCTGTGTGGTCTGTAGGACAGACAGTCTGCAGACAGACGGTTCAGTGTCTCTGTGTGGTCTGTAGGACAGACAGTCTGCAGACAGACGGTTCAGTCTGAACAGGATCACACACACAGCTGATATTTATGATCATTGTTATTTAGTATGCAGAGAATCATTGTAGTGTAATTATAATGTAGTTTGTGTAATGAATCATTTCTAGTCCAGAATGAAGGACTGACAGTAGGAAGAGTTGTTATGTTTTATGTTAATGTCTGAACTACATTAAAGGCTCTGGTCATGTGACATGTTGACCAATCAGAGTCTCTGATTGGTTGTTGAGATGAGCTGATGTCACTCTGTGTCTTACAATAAAAACTGTTTCATCTTTAACCAAAACAGTTTCATGTTTTATTTCATCTTTGTGTTAATAGTTAATAATTATTCATTTATTGTCCAGCCTGCTGTTTCACATCCTTCAAGCCCGGAGACCACTGCACACTATGTTTGAGTACGCCTATCATCCCTTCTCCAGAAACCAGCACACCCTACTGTCCACCTCCAGAACCCAACCCCCCCCCCCACCTTTGACCTCTAGTGCTGCCACTTTTGCCCCCCCCTCACCTCCCCTTCCTCCGTGATCCTTCCCATACTCTCCCTCTGGTCACATCGCTCTCCAACTCCCTCATTACATCATCACAACAAACAACACGTGAATCTGTCCAACCTCCGTTCACTTCCCCAGTGCTCACAACCAGTCACACAGCAACGTCACCTGAAAGTGGCTCTGCTTACCACTCGCTCACTCAACAATAAAAGCCTTATTCTCAATGAGTTTATAACGGACAGTAAACTGGATTTCCTCTCTGCCTCACTGAAACCCGGCACAAACCCTTGGACTATTTCTCACTAAACCAGACCACACCCCCACGGCTTCACATACATTGAAAAAGCTCACTCTGTGGGGGGGGGGGATGTTGCTGCTGTTTATAGAAAGGACATTATAATAACTTCCATCTTCATCCCCGCCACTCACTCATTATTGCCTTTAAACTCTCTGGTCCCTCTCCTTTAGTCATTGCTGTCCCCCCCCCCCCCCAAGCCAAACTCCTCCTTTCTCTCCGACTTCTCTGATTTTCTGACCCAGCTATGTGCCATCTCACCTTCTGCTTTCCTCCTGGGCGATTTATCGACAACTCCAACTGCAAACCTGCCCCTGAGTTCCTGGATCTGCTGCAATGCCTCAATTTCAACAGTTTGTATTGTGAAGGTATTTATTTACACACACACACACACAGTAACACACGGTAACACACAGAGTAACACAGTAACACACACACACTGTAACATGCACACAGTAACACACACAGTAACACACACACACAGGAACACACACACACAGGAACACACACATAGTAACACACACACACACACACACACACTAGGTTTGTCCACTCATGAATATTAGTTGAAGAGTCTGAAACAAGGCAGACACACAGTTTCTCCTGCAGGTGGCGCCAAAGTGTCTGATAACAGCTGACTGCTCTGAGTCTGTTCATCAGTAACTTCACACACATGTAATCTATTACAGTTACTGATGATTACAAAGGAGGTCATTCATTTAGGGGGGGGTTAATGAGGGGGGGGGGTTAATGGGGCGGGGGGGTTAATGGGGACAGCTGTAAACACTGGTTAGAAGATTAGAAACCCTTCCTCTCATCTGTGACTCAGAGACTCTGTGATGGTCGGAGGGAGGGGGGGGGGGGGTGGTGGTCCCTGCACCTGTGTCTGGTCTCAGGTTTGGTGGTTGGAGATGTTGGGATGGGTGCCGGTGGATGGGTGGACATAATTCTGGGGAATGGTCTTGCTGGGGTTCGGGTGTGGGCCGATGGTCCTCCTCCAGCCGAGTCAGGGTCAGTCGTGACCCTTCGTGTGTCCGGCTTGTGCTGTGACGCGTGCCGTGACCAGTGCACCTGAGTATTACTACCAAGACGTCAGAGTTGGAAGCCGGAGTTTGTGTGACTTTGCCTGATCAGTGTAAGTCTGAGTTGGTTGCAGCAGGAAGTGACGCCAGCTTGAAATAACTGTTTGACAAAGTGCTTCCGCTTGGTGAGATACTCACTTCTGCTCACGGCTCTTTTCTTCAGCTTCATGGAGAAGCTCTTGTTGGTGAACCAGTGTTTCAGTTCGTAGTGCCGAGTAGGTTTCTGGACTTGGTGTTGCAGACTTGTCATGATAATGTAGCGCGGCGTCTGGAGGTAAAGAAGACATGACCGGGTGTTGTGGAACTGTTTTTGGCCCCGCCTGAAGCGTGATATCTCAGCATACATCACAACGTGTTGCACATGTCAGTTAACCGGCAAGCCAGACCAGTCGATCAGACCGAGCAGCCGTTTGATTATTGACTGTGTCGGCCGTCGCCTCATTCAAAACTAGGTCATAGTTATTTGCTGACTGTCATGTGCCGGGTAACCAGATATCCAGCGGCGTATCCACTCTGAACTATAACTACGGAGTCAGTGGTAAAAGCTTTCACACAGTTCATTTCTGTGTTTTTGATACCACAAATTAATTTCACGTCCCGTATGTTCGCCAAAATCCTCCAGCAGCTTCACATTCAGCGTAGTAAAGCTTCGGCTTATCAAACGCTATCACAAGGTTCCTGGAAGGTTTTCATCAGACGCTGAAGTCTTTACTGAGCTCTTATTGTACTGAGCTGGAGTGTGACTGGGAGGAGGGGCTGGTGGTTCAGGAGAGCACAGGTTTTTACGGGGTCCCATGGCTGTGCTGCCAGATAGCTGGGAAATAACAAGTCCTCCTCAAAATTAGCTTGATTGTGTTAATGGGTTGAAGCATAGGTTGGTTTGGGCAGTGGGAAGGAGAAGTTAGTAAAATCACAGCACAGAATGAAAACTCTGTGACAGGCGTGCAGAGGCTGAGCAGGTTCAGGCTGGTGATCAGGTTTTGGTTCTACAACCTGTTGTGACTTCTCCCTTTGAGGCCCGTACACCGTGATACGGCAGAATTACATCACTGCCACTCCAAACTCTAGGGAAGCCACTAGACTGTCATGTGAATTTGTTGAAGCCTTTTCACGGACAGTGGGGAAAGGGGAAGATGGGAGTGTTAAGGTTAATGCTTCTGTTTGTACATCTTCAGTTGCTCTGAGCTCATCTCCAGCGGTCGGCGTGGAGGAGAGAGCGAATCCTGATATATATATATATATATATATATATATATATATATATATATATATATATATGTTGAGCATGATGTGGATGTTGGTGATGCGGCAGAGTTGCAGAGTTGGGCATGTCTGTTGGTCAATAAGCTGGACACAACTTTTAGACCATGTACTGACTTTCATATAGTTAATAACATCACAAAGTTAGATGTGTTTCCTCTTGACTGTATAGATCAGATTTACCTTCAAGTTAAAATGATTCAATGATAAATACATTTTGATTCGTTATTTCATGTGTGGACTCTCTTTTTGCCACTAACTGTTTGTGCCAAGAGTAACTAGTAATCTATTACATTTCCACAGAAACAGCTGAGTATTTGTATCTGAAGAAGCAGAAACACAGAAACGCTGAGGAACTGTCCATTTAACATGTGAGTAACTTCAATTTAGCTACCAAACTTCCTGGTTTCCTGTCAGGGTTGTGATGTGTAGCAGCAGAACACATTTCAGTCTTAAAAAGAGAAAATACTGTTATATGTTATCTTTGATATATATATTATATATTTATTTATAAAGTCTTTAAAACCTCTGGGCTGCAGCTCTGCTCCAGGATGTGAACACAAAGAAAAAGACGTTAAATATTAAATCTGGATGAATGAAGTCTGTTAAAGTTTGACTTTAGCTCCATGTATTTATTCCAAAGGTTAAAGCTCGGCGCTGTGCGGATCATATTTCTTCTGGCTGGAGATTCAGAGTTGAGACTTTTTGTGAATCAGTGACTCCTGAAATCTTGTGCTGTGAGTTTCGTGTTTGTTCTAAAGGTATTTAATCTGAAGCTAACGTAACTAGCAGGTTTCATCATGTTTGTTCTAAAGGTATTTAATCTGAAGCTAACGTAACTAGCAGGTTTCATCGTGTTTGTTCTAAAGGTATTTAATCTGAAGCTAACGTAACTAACAGGTTTCATCGTGTTTGTTCTAAAGGTATTTAATCAGCAGAGCAGCTGTGTGCTATAATAGGCATATTTGGGATTCAGATCTTATGATAACTTTATTAACTTCCATGCTTCTATGTAGAGAAACAGGTGATCTGTTCCACACAGTTAATTTCTAACAGAACTGTGTCTGTAATATAATAAGTTAATATATAATATGCCTGTAGTGCTGTGGATGTAAATCAGTCAGTATAAAGTGCTTCAGGTAACTGGAGGTTCTGAATGTCCTCACTAATTAATCTTATTGCTGCTCTGACCCTATTGAGCCTTTTGGAGCTGCAGAGCTGTCATTAATAATTAAAAACCAGAGATACAGTTCACATGTGTCCATAAAACACACTTCCTGCTGCTGCATCACAATAAAACAGAAAGTCTATCAGTCTATCTTTACATATAACTGAGTAGCTCCTCTCTAGTAAATCCTCCATTTTCCTCCTGAATCACAGCAACATGAACATCAGAGATCAGATCAGATTATTGTTCTCAGATAGATGTGATGATCTTCCAGCTGTTCTCTCTGTGTTTCCTCTACAGTGATGTGTTGTTGTGTTTGTGTGAAGGTGTTTCTCTGCTATGGATCAGAGTGAGGACAGAGAGGAGGGAGTCCCTCCCTCTAAAAGCTCTCTGTGTGGGGAACATGACAGCCAGACCAAAGCTCAGAGGTGAGATGAGGATCTCTAACTGTCCATCACTGTTCTCCACTCACATCACTCCACCATCATTATTCACACTCAAAGCTCTGTGTGTGTTGTGTTGAAGGACGGAGAAGCAGCACAGACCTGAAACTGGACCTGGACATGAACCTGAACCCAGCTGTGTGTCCATGAAGAGCGACCGGTCGAAGGACTTTAGCATTGATTTTAAAGGAGGACGTCCATCAGCTGATCAGATGTAAACTGTAACTGACAGTAAACGTTATGCTAGAAATGAACTGGTTTATATGACGTGTTGTCCGACCTCGTCAGTGAAAAGCCGGTCATCATAGAGAGGGAGGAGACGTGATCATCATTTAAATATGGAGATAACACATCACATGCTCACACAGTCTCTCCTGGAACACATTCATGCTGTTTCACTCAGTTGTTCATATGAAAAGTGACATGATTTATTTATTTATACATTACAGACATAAAAACATGTTGAAGTGAAAACACTTATTTCCAACATGTTAAAAGACAAAACACAAGACAAACAACATGAAACTGAATCAGCACAAATTAAATCAAATAATAAACACAAAGTAAAACTGTCATTATAAAGCTGTTCCATAAATAAGTCCTGACCTGACTTCTATAAGCTCCTCTCATGTTTAACAGCTGGATGTGTAACAGGAAGCTGTTCCACAACACAGCACCAGCTTTAAAAAAGGAACTTGTGCCTCCATTATTCACTGGAGGGACTTTATATGAACACACTGGCCCTGGTGTTACAGCCATGCTGAGGATGTTTCATTATCTGTCAAGTATTGAGGATCAAAGCCGTTGATAATGTTGAACATATGATGCAGCTTCTGTTGTTCTACTCTGAGCTGTACTGGCAGCAGTCCTACACTTCTGAATCCATCACAACCAACATGAGTTAAAGAGGAAACATTTCATTAATACTGAATCATATTATTTTATATCAGCTGCAGTTTGATCCTGAATTTAGATGTTAAACCACTGAACCAATCAGAACATCAGAATCAAACTGATGCTGTACCAATGAGGACATGAGAAGTTTCTACAGAAAAGTCAAAAACCTTCATTTGTGAAACAGGAAGTGAAGTTTTACCTCAGACATGACACCTGCCTACTTTCTCACTTACACACACCTCAATGTCATGTTCATACTGGGAGCTGCCCAGTTCAACCAGTCTGATACAAGCAGACACTGAGCAGCTCCACTGCAGCAGCTGCAGGTTGTAGCTGCCTTGCTCCAGGGCACTTCAGCAGTGTACAGTGAGGGAGGGAGAGCTGTATGGAGGTTTGTTCAGAGCTGTTGGGACTAAACCAAACTGACTGATGAAGCCAAACACTGAGCTGAAAGCTACAAACAGACTGAGCTGTTGATTCTCAGTGGGATCAGCAGGACTAGTAAAGCTTTACCACTACAGGGAGTCATCTGATTCTCTGTTCACATCCAAATATCACTTGATGGACCTTTAGCTTGTGTTTGTCTCTGTGTGGACAGACATAATGTGAGCTCATTCTTCATGATTCCTCCACAGAGTGGACCAGGAGAGCTCAGAGGTTCCCAGTGGTCAGTCTGCCCAGCAGCATCAAACACACCTGGACTCCATATTTATGGTCTGTACATGTACAACAACTACTTTTACATCTATTGTGTTTACAATCATCTCCATGCTGCACTTTGTAGACCAGTGGATTGTCAGTGTGTCCAACGTGGATCTGATGTTTGCTTCATGACGTTAGTTTGATTGTGTCATTCATATATTATTCTGTTCCAGCTGCTGGAGGAGAACATCGTCACTTTTGTGAAGAACGAGCTAAAGAAGATGCAGAAGGTTCTGAGTTCAGATTACCCAAAATGCTTAGAGAGTCAGAGTGAGGATGAGGAGGTGTTGGACAGTGAGGAGGAAGAGCAGAGGAGGAGCAGCAGAGAGGCATTTCTGAAGATCATAGTGCACTTCCTGAGGAGAATGAAGGAGGAGGAGCTGGCTGAGCGTCTGCAGAGCAGTAAGAGGATTTTAACAGATTTAACATGATGGATAAATGAGACATTTACTGAAGTCTCAAGAAATAGAGGAAAATGTGTTTATATTTTGTTTTTGTGTTTGTTCATTCAGGAGCTCGTGCTGGCGGGTGCCGACGTAAACTCAAGTCTAACCTGCGGAAGAAGTTCCAGTGTGTGTTTGAGGGGATCGCTAAAGCAGGAAACCCAACCCTTCTGAATCAGATCTACACACCACTCTACATCACAGAGGGAGGGACTGCAGAGGTCAATGATGAACATGAGGTCAGACAGATTGAAACAGCATCCAGGAAACCAGACACACCAGAAACAACAATCAGACAAGAAGACATCTTTAAAGCCTCACCTGGAAGAGATGAACCAATCAGAACAGTGATGACAAAGGGAGTGGCTGGCATTGGGAAAACAGTCTTAACACAGAAGTTCACTCTGGACTGGGCTGAAGACAAAGCCAACCAGGACATACACTTCACATTTCCATTCACTTTCAGAGAGATGAATGTGGTGAAAGAGAAAAAGTACAGCTTGGTGGAACTTGTTCATCACTTCTTTAATGAAACCAAAGAAGCAGGAATCTGCAGGTTTGAAGAGTTCCAGGTTGTGTTCATCTTTGACGGTCTGGATGAGTGTCGACTTCCTCTGGACTTCCACAACACTGAGATCCTGACTGATGTTACAGAGTCCACCTCAGTGGATGTGCTGCTGACAAACCTCATCAGGGGGAAACTGCTTCCCTCTGCTCGCCTCTGGATAACCACACGACCTGCAGCAGCCAATCAGATCCCTCCTGAGTGTGTCGGCATGGTGACAGAGGTCAGAGGGTTCACTGACCCACAGAAGGAGGAGTACTTCAGGAAGAGATTCAGAGATGAGGAGCAGACCAACACCATCATCTCCCACATCAAGACATCACGAAGCCTCCACATCATGTGCCACATCCCAGTCTTCTGCTGGATCACTGCTACAGTTCTGGAGAATGTGTTGAAAAGCAGAGAGGGAGGAGAGCTGCCCAAGACCCTGACTGAGATGTACATCCACTTCCTGGTGGTTCAGGCTAAACTGAAGAAGGTCAAGTATGATGGAGGAGCTGAGACAGATCCACACTGGAGTCCAGAGAGCAGGAAGATGATTGAGTCTCTGGGAAAACTGGCTTTTGAGCAGCTGCAGAAAGGCAACCTGATCTTCTATGAATCAGACCTGACAGAGTGTGGCTTTGATATCAGAGCAGCCTCAGTGTGCTCAGGAGTGTTCACACAGGTCTTTAAAGAGGAGAGAGGGCTGTACCAGGACAAGGTGTTCTGCTTCGTCCATCTGAGCCTTCAGGAGTTTCTGGCTGCTCTTCATGTCCATCTGACATTCATCAAGTCTGGAGTCAATCTGCTGGAAAAACAACAAACAACATCCAGGTGGTCTAAAGTGTTTAAAGACAAATCAACACATCTCTACCGGAGTGCTGTGGGCGAGGCCTTAAAGAGTCCAAATGGACACCTGGACTTGTTCCTTCGCTTCCTCCTGGGTCTTTCACTGCAGACCAATCAGACTCTCCTACGAGGTCTGATGACACAGACAGGAAGTAGCTCACAGACCAACCAGAAAACAGTCAAGTACATCAAGAAGAAGATCAGGAAGAATGTGTCTGCAGAGAGAAGCATCAATCTGTTCCACTGTCTGAATGAACTGAATGATCATTCTCTAGTGGAGCAGATCCAACAGTACCTGAGATCAGGAAGTCTCTCCACAAATGAACTGTCTCCTGCTCAGTGGTCAGCTCTGGTCTTCATCTTACTGTCATCAGATAAAGATCTGGACGTGTTTGACCTGAAGAAATACTCTGCTTCAGAGGAGGCTCTTCTGAGGCTGCTGCCAGTGGTCAAAGCCTCCACCAAAGCTCTGTAGGTGCACACAGAACTATCCAGATTAATGGAGTTTCATCTTTGCTCAATGAAGAAAAGTAATGTTTGCAATTATTTTGTTCTGCTGATTCTTCTCCAGGTTGAGTGGCTGCAACCTCTCAGAGAGAAGCTGTGCAGCTCTGTCCTCAGTCCTCAGCTCCCAGTCCTCTAGTCTGACAGATCTGGACCTGAGTAACAACAACCTGCAGGATTCAGGAGTGAAGCAGCTTTCTGCTGGACTGGAGAGTCCACACTGTGGTCTGGAAACTCTCAGGTTAGGATTCATCAACCTGTTCAACTGATCATCATTTAAACTGTGATTTATATGAGGAGATAAACACCTGGACATTTTCTCTAATCAGATTATGTTCAGCATGTGTTTAGACCCTGTGAATAACTTTCTATTAATATATATTTATTAGTTTTGTTGTGTCTCTGCTGTTGGAACCTGAAATACCAGAGAGGGGTTTAACTGTGTAACTGGCCCAAAGTAAAACACACAGACAGTTATTGACTGAACAGTTTTTGGTAACCGTTGTAGTTTCTTTTAATCTCAGAGCAGTATCTGTGCTGGGATGATAGTGGTTGTTACTCACCATGGTGATATGACACTTCACCTCAGCTGTTATCTGGTTAACCACCATTTAATTCTTCTTTAGTGTCAAACAACCTTAAAATGATCACTGAAACTGAATGAATGAAAGTCAGAAATGTTTGTTTCTGTTATCTTTTACTGTTATTTCCATAGTGTTCAGTCCTTATTTGCTTATTAGCAGTGATTCCTGTTCTGTATTAAACTGTGAGCATCTGAGACGGAGTCATTTAGCTCCGTGACGTGTTGGAGGTTTGATGTTCATACAAACTGTAGTCAGAGTCTGTCACCTGCAGCTCTTCATCTAATCAGCTCCCTGTGGCTGCTTTTTATTGAGTATTATTTTATTTACATCTATTTTTAGCAGTGAAGAGTTAGCAGTTGCTAACATCTTGTTGACTAAGGTTACAGGAAGCTGGAAGTACTTCACAATAAAAGCTTTACAGTGGTTGTCCATTTGAATTGAGAAGTAGTGACTGAAAGTATGAAGTTGAACTGTAAAGATGACAGAAACACTTTGGTGATGGCAGTAATAAACACAGGAGCTTCCAGTCCTGCAGTGATCTCAGATCATGTGACATGTGTGTTGTTTTGTGTGTGTTCAGTGTGTCAGGATGTCTGATCACAGAGGAAGGCTGTGCTTCTCTGGCCTCAGCTCTGAGTGCCAACCCCTCCCATCTGAGAGAGCTGGACCTGAGATACAATCATCCAGGAGACTCAGGAAAGAAGATCCTGTCTGCTGGACTGAAGGACCCACACTGGAGACTGGACACTCTCAGGTATGGACAGACAGATGGACACTCTCAGGTATGGACAGGTGGACACTCTCAAGTATGGACAGACAGATGGACACTCTCAGGTATGGACAGAAAGACACGCTCAGGTATGGACAGACAGGTGGACACTCTCAGGTATGGACAGATGGACACTCTCAGGTATGGACAGACAGGTGGACACTCTCAGGTACGGACAGACAGGTGGACACTCTCAGGTACGGACAGACAGGTGGACACTCTCAGGTATGGACAGACAGGTGGACACTCTCAGGTATGGACAGGCGGACACTCTCAGGTATGGACAGACAGACAGGTGGACACTCTCAGGAATGGACAGATAGACACTCAGGTATGGACAGACAGACAGGTGGACGCTCTCAGGTATGGACAGACAGGTAGACACTCTCAGGTATGGACAGACAGGTGGATACTCTCAGGTATGGACAGACAGATGGACACTCTCAGGTATGGACAGACAGATGTACGCTCTCAGGTATGGACAGACAGGTGGACACTCTCAGGTATGGATAGGTGGACACTCTCAGGTATGGACAGACAGATGGACACTCTCAGGTATGGACAGACAGATGGAAACTCTCAGGTATGGACAGACAGGTGGACACTCTCAGGTATGGACAGATGGACACTCTCAGGTATGGACAGACAGGTGGACATTCTCAGGTATGGACAGATGGACACTCTCAGGTATGGACAGACAGACAGGAGGACACTCTCACCTATGGACAGACAGGTGGACACTCTCAGGTATGGACAGATAGATAGACACACTCAGGTAAGGAAAGACAGATGGACACTCTCGGGTATTGACAGACAGATGGACACTCTCAGGTATGGACAGACAGGTAGACACTCTCAGGTATGGACAGACAGATAGACACACTCAGGTAAGGAAAGACAGATGGACACTCTCGGGTATTGACAGACAGATGGACACTCTCAGGTATGGACAGACAGGTAGACACTCTCAGGTATGGACAGACAGATAGACACACTCAGGTAAGGACAGACAGATGGACACTCTCGGGTATGGACAGACAGATGGACACTCTCGGGTATGGACAGACAGGTGGACAGTCTCAGGTATGGACAGACAGATGGACAGACAGATGGACACTCTCAAGTACGGACAGACAGGTGGACACTCTCAGGTATGGACAGACAGGTGGACACTCTCAGGTATGAACAGACAGGTGGACAGTCTCAGGTATGGACAGATGGACACTCTCAGGTATTGACAGACAGATGGACACTCTCAGGTATGGACAGTTGGACACTCTCAGGTATGGACAGACAGGTGGACACTCTCAGGTATGGACAGACAGGTGGACACTCAGGTATGGACAGGTGGAAACTCTCAGGTATGGATAGACAGACAGGTGGACACTCTCAGGTATGGACAGGCAGATGGACACTCTCAGGTATGGACAGACAGGTGGACCGACAGATGGACACTCTCAGGTATGGACACTCAGGTATGGACAGACAGGTGGACACTCTCAGGTATGGACACTCAGGTATGGACAGACAGATGGACACTCTCAGGTATGGACAGTTGGACACTCTCAGGTATGGACAGACAGGTGGACACTCTCAGGTATTGACAGACAGATGGACACTCTCAGGTATTGACAGACAGATGGACACTCTCAGGTATGGACAGTTGGACACTCTCAGGTATGGACAGACAGGTGGACACTCTCAGGTATGGACAGACAGGTGGACACTCAGGTATGGACAGGTGGAAACTCTCAGGTATGGATAGACAGACAGGTGGACACTCTCAGGTATGGACAGGCAGATGGACACTCTCAGGTATGGACAGACAGGTGGACCGACAGATGGACACTCTCAGGTATGGACACTCAGGTATGGACAGACAGGTGGACACTCTCAGGTATGGACACTCAGGTATGGACAGACAGGTGGACACTCTCAGGTATGGACAGACAGATGGACAGACAGGTGTTTGACTCTCTCTCCTCCTTTCAGGCTGCAGCCTGCTGGAGAACGATGGTTGACACCAGGCTCTTGGAGATGTAAGTGTGTTTTCATTCATCAAACTGTGACATCACTCATTCACATCCTGCTGAGGATGAAGATGATGACATCATCAATAACTGCAGCTGTATTGTGTCTCATTCTCTCCATCAGATGCCTGTGAACTGGAACTGGATCCAAACACAATGCACAGAGAGCTCAAACTGTCTGATAACAACAGAAAGGTGACACGTGTGGCGTATCAGTCATATCCTGATCATCCAGACAGATTTGATGTCTGGTCTCAGCTGCTGAGTAGAAATGATCTGACTGGTCGCTGTTACTGGGAGGTCGAGTGGAGAGGAGACGTTTATATATCAGTGAGTTACAGACAAATCAACAGGAAAGGAGACAGTGCTGACTGTGTGTTTGGATGGAATGATCAGTCCTGGTGTCTGGACTGCTCTGATGGTGGTCGTTACTCTGTCTGGCACGATAACAAAGAAACATCCATCTCCTCCTCCTCCTCCTCCTCCTCTGTCTCTAACAGAGTAGCAGTGTATGTGGACTGTCCTGCTGGCACTCTGTCCTTCTACAGAGTCTCCTCTGACACACTGATCCACCTCCACACCTTCAACACCACATTCACTGGACCTCTGTGTGCTGGGTTTATGGTCTGGCCTGGTTCCTCAGTCTCTCTGTAGGACAGACAGTCTGCAGACAGACGGTTCAGTGTCTCTGTGTGGTCTGTAGGACAGACAGTCTGCAGACAGACGGTTCAGTGTCTCTGTGTCGTCTGTAGGACAGACAGTCTGCAGACAGACGGTTCAGTGTCTCTGTGTGGTCTGTAGGACAGACAGTCTGCAGACAGACGGTTCAGTCTGAACAGGATCACACACACAGCTGATCTTTATGATACTTTTCAAGGAACACACAATGTTACTTCTGCCACTCACAATTGAATTTTTCAATGTGTATAAAACAATAAACAAACTCTGCCCAGAAGGATTCAACCACCGGGCACTCCCAAAAAATATGCCAGTGATTGGCTTCCCGGTGTCCACATTGCCTCCAGCACGTAGCTTCCCCTCCAGCAAAATGTGCCTTTTGTTTAGGTGTAATAAAGAAACGGATCATACACTTCCAACCGAACTCTCGCCAAGAATGAGAGCTGGTGCATTTCCACTGAGATTGGCAAATGTTGAGCCAGTCCTCTTCAGATATTAACAGACTACCCTCTCTCTCCCATTTTTTCCTAACATAATCTGTATTGTGGGACTTTTTAGACAATAGGCCTTTATAAATTCTGGAGATGACACCCTTGTTTGATTTTCCTTGATAAGCATCAGTAAAAGATTTTGTTTTCAAAACGACTACGTACCTGGAGGAACCTAAAGAATTCAGTTCTGTCCAGGTTATAGTCTTCCTTCAACCTATCAAAGCTTTTAAATTGTCCCTTTTCTGTAAGAGAATAATATGTCGTTATCCCTTTCGAGATCCATGATTTAAATCCTTTATCTATTGCGTTAGCCTTAAACTCCGGATCATAAGCACACCATTGAATTATTTGTAACTTGCTAGTTAATTTGTACTCATCTTTTATCATATTCCAGATTTTTAACTGCACTTTGATCCATGGGTTCTATATCTTATCTACAAGTCCTCCCAAATGTTTGTGGGATAGTGCTGCTTGTATTGGAGGATCAACTAGACTTGAGAGTTCTATATCTTTCCATCTAGCTTGAAAAGATGGGTTACACAAATTAATTAGGGGTCTAATCTGAGCTGCATAAACATAATTTTTAAAATTAGGTAGTGACATTCCCCCTTGCTCTTTTGGGATTTGTAATGTCTTAAATCTAACCCTGGGTTTTTTACCCTGCCAAATAAATCTGGAAATTTATACAGGGAGTGCCTGAAATAAATAGAGATATCGTGGGAGAATATTCATTCTTACAGAGTCAATTCTGTGACTAAGACTAAGAAAAGAAATTGAGTTCCATCTGTGTATGTCGTCTTTAATTTTCGTTAAGAGGGGCCCTTATGATCATTGTTATTTAGTATGCAGAGAATCATTGTACTGTAATTATAATGTAGTTTGTGTAATGAATCATTTCTAGTCCAGAATGAAGGACTGACAGTAGGAAGAGTCGTCATGTTTTATGTTAATGTCTGAACTACATTAAAGTCTCTGGTCATGTGACATGTTGACCAATCAGAGTCTCTGATTGGTTGTTGTGAAGAGCTGATGTCACTCTGTCTTACAATAAAAACTGTTTCATCTTCAACCAAAACAGTTTTATGTTTTATTTCATCTTTGTGTTAATAGTTAATAATTATTCATTTATTGTCCAGCCTGCTGTTTCACATCCTTCAAGCCCGGAGACCACTGCACACTATGTTTGAGCACACCAAATTAGCCGCAGCACGCTGAAGCCGACTTGCTTACCAGGCGAGGCCGATACATGCCTGACCCCGGCCAAATGTTGAACTCTGTCTTTCGCCCCTCTCCTTGCCAGATGTGTAATATTGCTGAAGTGGAAGGATGCAGCCTTAACCCTTCCCATGCTCAGTGGCTGAGAGATATTATGTCCTGTCTTAATCTTGAAAAAATACACAACTCCATCCATAACTCCAAAGAAAGATTTCAGAGGGTGTGGGGCCTTTTTTGAAACACTTCAATAATCTACAGCCTCCACCTTCCAGCACGCTGTACATTACACACGTGACAGACTATCAATGTTTACACTCCACACACTGCCATCTCCCTCCCACTTCACGCCGTACAGGACCTTCTCAGAGTACCTCCTCCTGCCACAACTCCCCCTACAGGTCCTATCTGTCATTGCCACCATCACCATATCAGCCTATCATCCCTTCTCCAGACACCGGCACACCCTACTGTCCACCTCCAGAACCCAACCCCCCCCCCCCCCCATCTTTGACCTCGAGTCCTGCCTTCACCTCCCCTTCCTCTGTGACCCTTCCCATACTCTCCCTCTGGTCACATCGCTCTCCAACTCCCTCATTACATCATCACAACAAACAACACGTGAATCTGTCCAACCTCCGTTCACTTCCCCAGTGCTCACAACCAGTCACACAGCAACGTCACCTGAAAGTGGCTCTGCTTACCACTCGCTCACTCAACAATAAAAGCCTTATTCTCAATGAGTTTATAACGGACAGTAAACTGGATTTCCTCTCTGCCTCACTGAAACCCGGCACAAACCCTTGGACTATTTCTCACTAAACCAGACCACACCCCCACGGCTTCACATACATTGAAAAAGCTCACTCTGGGGGGGTCGGGGGGGGGGGGTGTTGCTGATGTTTATAGAGAGGACATTATAATAACTTCCATCTTCATCCCCGCCACTCACTCATTATTGCCTTTTAACTCTCTGGTCCCTCTCCTTTAGTCATTGCTGTCATTTATCGCCCCCCCCCCCCCCCAAGCCAAACTCCTCCTTTCTCTCCGACTTCTCTGATTTTCTGACCCAGCTATGTGCCATCTCACCTTCTGCTTTCCTCCTGGGCGATTTATCGACAACTCCAACTGCAAACCTGCCCCTGAGTTCCTGGATCTGCTGCAATGCCTCAATTTCAACAGTTTGTATTGTGAAGGTATTTATTTACACACACACACACACACACTCACACAGTAACACACACACAGGAACACACACACACACACACACACACACACACACACACACACAGTAACACACACATACACACACACACACACACACACACACACACACAGTAACACAGTAACACACACATACACACACACACACACACACACACACACATACACACACACAGTAACACACACATACACACACACACACACACACACACACAGTAACACAGTAACACACACATACAGTAACACACACACACACATACAGTAACACACACACACACACACACACACACACACACACACTAGGTTTGTCCATTTGAATGAATATTAATTGAAGAGTCTGAAACAAAGCAGACACACAGTTTGTCCTGCAGGTGGCGCCAAAGTGTCTGATAACAGCTGACTGTTCATCAGTAACTTCACACACATGTAATCTATTACAGTTACTGATGATTACAAAGGAGGTAATTCATTCAGGGGGATTAATGAGGGGGGGTTAATGGGGTGGGGGGGGGTTAATGGGGACAGCTGTAAACACTGGTTAGAAGATTAGAAAGGGCATCAACTGTATTAAGTTACATTACTTTCATGAAGTCATTACTATAGTTACATTACTCATTACATTTTAAACAGAGTAAATAGTAATCTATTACATTTTAAACCGAGTGTGACGGCCCGTCCCTCCGTCTGCTCTCTGACTGTGTGGCTTCCCAGGGTTCCCAGCAGGATCCTGGGTTTGTTGAACAGGTGCCAGGAAAGATACTGAGGCTCATTGGACTCATTAGTGTGTGAGTCTGTGTGACCGTTCCTCTCATCTGTGACTCAGAGACTCTGTGATGGTCGGAGGGAGGGGGAGGGGGGGGTGGTGGTGGTCCCTGCACCTGTGTCTGGTCTCAGGTTTGGTTGTTGGAGATGTTGGGATGGGTGCCGGTGGATGGGTGGACATAATTCTGGGGAACGGTCTTGCTGGGGTTCGGGTGTGGGCCGATGGTCCTCCTCCAGCCGAGTCAGGGTCAGTCAGACAGCGTATCAGAGGTTACCTTCGTGTGTCCGGCCTGTGCTGTGACGCGTGCCGTGACCAGTGCACCTGAGTCTTACTACCAAGAAGTCAGAGTTGGAAGCCGGAGTTTGTGTGACTTTGCCTGATCAGTGTAAGTCTGAGTTGGTTGCAGCAGGAAGTGACGCCAGCTTGAAAGAACTGTTTGACAAAGTGCTTCCGCTTGGTGAGATACTCACTTCTGCTCACGGCTCTTTTCTTCAGCTTCATGGAGAAGCTCTTGTTGGGGAACCAGTGTTTCAGTTCGTAATGCCGAGTAGGTTTCGGGACTTGCTGTTGCAGACTTGTCATGATAATGTAGCGCGGCGTCCGGAGGTAAAGAAGACATGACCGGGTGTTGCGGTTCTGTTTTTGGCCCCGCCTGAAGAGTGATATCTCAGCATACATCACAACGTGTTGCACATGTCAGTTAACCGGCAAGCCAGTCCAGTCGATCAGACCGAGCAGCTGTTTGATTATTGACTGTGTCGGGCCGTCTCCTCGTTCAATGCTGGGTCGTAGTTATTTGCTGACTGTCATGTGCCGGGTAACCAGATATCCAGCGGTGTATCCACTCTGAACTATAACTACGGAGTCAGTGGTAAAAGCTTTCACACAGTTCATTTCTGTGTTTGGGATACCACAAATTAATTTCACGTCCCGTATGTTTGCTGAAATCCTCCAGCAGCTTCACATTCAGCACAATAAAGCTTCGGCTTATCAAACGCAATCACAAGGTTCCTGGAGCGTTTTCATCAGACGCTGAAGTCTTTACTCTTATTGTACTGAGCTGGAGTGTGACCGGGAGGAGGGGCTGGTGGTTCAGGAGGACACAGGTTTTTACGGGGTCCCTTGGCTGTGCTGCCAGATAGCTGGGAAATAACAAGTCCTCCTCAAAATTAGCTTGATTGTGTTAATGGGTTGAAGCATAGGTTGGTTTGGGCAGTGGGAAGGAGAAGTTAGTAAAATCACAGCACAGAATGAAAACTCTGTGACAGGCGTGCAGAGGCTGAGCAGGTTCAGGTTTTGGTTCTACAACCTGTTGTGACTTCTCCCTTTGAGGCCCGTACACCGTGATACGGCAGAATTACATCACTGCCACTCCAAACTCTAGGGAAGCCACTAGACTGTCATGTGAATTTGTTGAAGCCTTTTTAAGGGCAGTGGGGAAAGGGGAAGATGGGAGTGTTATGGTTAATGCTTCTGTTTGTACATCTTCAGTTGCTCTGAGCTCATCTCCAGCGGTCGGCGTGGAGGAGAGAGCGACTCCTGATGTGGTTTTGCGCGATTGAAAAATTCAGAGTCACTAAAAAATTTGGATTACGTGTTGGCAAATGTGGATGATAAAAAATGTGCTGAGTTGATTGCCCTTATTAAAAGCTATCCTGTCCTGTTTTCAGATGTTATATATATATATATATTGAGCATGATGTGGATGTTGGTGATGCGGCAGAGTTGCAGAGTTGGGCATCGCCATGTCTGTTGGTCAATAAGTCGGACACAACTTTTAGACCATGTACTGACTTTCATAAAGTTAATAACATCACAAAGCCAGATGTGTTTTCCTCTTGACTGTATAGATCAGATTTACCTTCAACTTAAAATGATTCCTGGTTTCCTGTCAGGGTTGTGATGTATAGCAGCAGAACACATTTCAGTCTTAAAAAGAGAAAATAGTGTTATATGTTATCTTTGATATATATATTATATATTTTATATATTTATATATAAAGTCTTTAAAACCTCTGGGCTGCAGCTCTGCTCCAGGATGTGAACACAAAGAAAAAGACATTAAAGATTAAATCTGATATGGATGAAACAATAAAGATTCAATCTGGATGAATAAAAGTTAATGTTTGACTTTAGCTCGATGTATTTATTCCAAAGGTCAAAGCTCGGCGCTGTGTGGATCATATTTCTTCTGGTTGAAGATTCAGAGTTGAGACTTTCTGTGAATCAGCGACTCCTGAAATCTTCTGCTGTGAGTTTCATGTTTGTTCTAAAGGTATTTAATCTGAAGCTAACGTAGCTAACAGGTTTCATCGTGTTTGTTCTAAAGGTATTTAATCTGAAGCCAACGTAGCTAACAGGTTTCCTGTTTGTTCTAAAGGTATTTAATCTGAAGCTAACGTAGCTAACAGGTTTCATGGTGTTTGTTCTAAAGGTATTTAATCTGAAGCTAACGTAACTAACAGGTTTCATGTTTGTTCTAAAGGTATTTAATCTGAAGTTAACGTAACTAAAAGAAGAATCACAGCAACATGAACATCAGAGATCAGATTATTGTTCTCAGATAGATGTGATGATCTTCCAGCTGTTCTCTCTGTGTTTCCTCTACAGTGATGTGTTGTTGTGTTTGTGTGAAGGTGTTTCTCTGCTATGGATCAATGTGAGGACAGAGAGGAGGGAGTCCCTCCCTCTAAAAGCTCTCTGTGTGGGGAACATGACAGCCAGACCAAAGCTCAGAGGTGAGATGAGGATCTCTAACTGTCCATCGCTGTTCTCCACTCACATCACTCCACCATCATTATTCACACTCAAACATCTGTGTGTGTTGTGTTGAAGGACAAAGAAGCAGCATAGACCTGAACCTGGACCTGGACCTGTACCCAGCTGTGTGTCCATGAAGAGTGACCGGTCCATGGGGAACCCTTTACATTTTAAATCTGGACAACCAGCTGATGGAAGGTAAGAATGTAAAGACTGAACAGACTCCTAATTTCTTTTAAGAGTTATTTATACAGTATCTGTCAGAGAGAGAGAGGAATGACCTGCAGCATTGGTCCCTGCTGGATTTGAACCAGGGACGCTGTGATTATGTGGTATGCTCTCTAACCACCAGGCACGCCACAGTTTCATTTCTATCCAACATGCACATTTATCAGAACTGTTGTTGTTTCAGGATCCAGCAGAGACCAGACTCTCCTGGACCTGAACCTGGACCTGAACCCAGCTGTATGTCCATGAAGAGCGACCGGTCCATGGGGAAACCTATGCATTTTAAATCTGGACAACCAGCTGATGGAAGGTAAGAATGTAAAGCTGTACAGACTGAACGGACTTTCCTCCAGCTGATCAGATGTAAGCTGTAACTGACAGTAAACGTTATGCTAGAAATGAACTGGTTTATATGACGTGTTGTTCGACCTCGTCAGTGAAAAGCCGGCCGTCATAGAGAGGGAGGAGACGTGATCATCATTTAAATATGGAGATAACACATCACATGCTCACACAGTCTCTCCTGGAACACATTCATGCTGTTTCACTCAGTTGTTCATATGAAAAGTGACATGATTTATTTATTTATACATTACAGACATAAAAACATGTTGAAGTGAAAACACTTATTTCCGACATGTTAAAAGACAAACAACATGAAACTGAATCAGCACAAATTAAATCAAATAATAAACACAAAGTAAAACTGTCATTATAAAGCTGTTCCATAAATAAGTCCTGGCCTGACTTCTATAAGCTCCTCTCATGTTTAACAGCTGGATGTGTAACAGGAAGCTGTTCCACAACACAGCACTAGCTTAAAAAAGGAACTTGTGCCTCCATTATTCACTGGAGGGACTTTATATGAACACACCCTGGTGTTACAGCCATGCTGAGGATGTTTCATTATCTGTCAAGTATTGAGGATCAAAGCCGTTGATAATGTTGAACATATGATGCAGCTTCTGTTGTTCTATTCTGAGCTGTACTGGCAGCAGTCCTACACTTCTGAATCCATCACAACCAAGATGAGTTAAAGAGGTAACATTTCATTAATACTGAATCATATTATTTTATACCAGCTGCAGTTTGATCCTGAATTTAGATGTTAAACCACTGAACCAATCAGAACATCAGAATCAAACTGATACTGTACCAATGAGGACATGAGAAGTTTCAACAGAAAAGTCAAAAACCTTCGTCTGTGAAACAGGAAGTGAAGTTTGATGGCAAACTTTTTAACAACAACAGATTCACAGGACAGTGAGACAAAATATCATCAAACTTCATTATAAAAGATTTTCAGTTCAAACACAAGACGTTCAAACACCTCAGACATGACACCTGCCTACTTCTCACTTACAAACACCTCAATGTCATGTTCATACTGGGAGCTGCCCAGTTCAACCAGTCTGATACAAGCAGACACTGAGCAGCTCCACTGCAGCAGCTGCAGGTTGTAGCTGCCTTGCTCCAGGGCACTTCAGCAGTGTACAGTGAGGGAGGGAGAGCTGTATGGAGGTTTGTTCAGAGCTGTTGGGACTAAACCAAACTGACTGATGAAGCCAAACACTGAGCTGAAAGCTACAGACTGAGCTGTTGATTCTCAGTGGGATCAGCAGGACTAGTAAAGCTTTACCACTACAGGGAGTCATCTGATTCTCTGTTCACATCCAAATATCACTTGATGGACCTTTAGCTTGTGTTTGTCTCTGTGTGGACAGACATAATGTGAGCTCATTCTTCATGATTCCTCCACAGAGTGGACCAGGAGAGCTCAGAGGTTCCCAGTGGTCAGTCTGCCCAGCAGCATCAAACACACCTGGACTCAATATTTATGGTCTGTACATGTACAACAACTACTTTTACATCTATTGTGTTCACAATCATCTCCATGCTGCACTTTGTAGACCAGTGGATTGTCAGTGTGTCCAACATGGATCTGATGTTTGCTTCATGACGTTAGTTTGATTGTGTCATTCATATATTATTCTGTTCCAGCTGCTGGAGGAGAAAATCGTCACTTTTGTGAAGAATGAGCTGAAGAAGATGCAGAAGCTTCTGAGTCCAGATGACCCAGAATGCTTAGAGAATCAGACGGAGGATGAGGAGGTGTTGGACGGTGAGGAGGAAGAGCAGAGGAGGAGCAGCAGAGACGCATTTCTGAAGATCACAGTGCACTTCCTGAGGAGAATGAAGCAGGAGGAGCTGGCTGAGCGTCTGCAGAGCAGTAAGAGGATTTTAACAGATTTAACATGATGGAGAGGAAATGGAGGCAACATGGGAGAGGTTTATATTTCAAACTCTGCTGTTAATATGATGCACACATCTGCATCAGATCTATGAATTCTTCTGAGTTGAAAACAGTCAGAAACTGTTTGTCATCAACTGATGAGCTGAATAGATTTCATAGTGAGGAAAATATAAACATCTGCAGTTTAATGTTTACATTCTACCAATTTACTGTGGAATCATCTGATTGATTTCATTTGTTGTTTGTTCATTCAGGAACTGGTGCTGCAAAGTGTCGACGTAAACTCAAATCTAACCTGGAGAAGAAGTTCCAGTGTCTGTTTGAGGGGATCGCTAAAGCAGGAAACCCAACCCTTCTGAATCAGATCTACACACCGCTCTACATCACAGAGGGAGGGACTGCAGAGGTCAATGATGAACATGAGGTCAGACAGATTGAAACAGCATCCAGGAAACCAGACAGACCAGAAACAACAATCAGACAAGAAGACATCTTTAAAGCCTCACCTGGAAGAGATAAACCAATCAGAACAGTGATGACAAAGGGAGTGGCTGGCATTGGGAAAACAGTCTTAACACAGAAGTTCACTCTGGACTGGGCTGAAGACAAAGCCAACCAGGACATACACTTCACATTTCCATTCACTTTCAGAGAGCTGAATGTGCTGAAAGAGAAAAAGTACAGCTTGGTGGAACTTGTTCATCACTTCTTTACTGAAACCAAAGAAGCAGGAATCTGCAGGTTTGAAGAGTTCCAGGTTGTGTTCATCTTTGACGGTCTGGATGAGTGTCGACTTCCTCTGGACTTCCACAACACTGAGATCCTGACTGATGTTACAGAGTCCACCTCAGTGGATGTGCTGCTGACAAACCTCATCAGGGGGAAACTGCTTCCCTCTGCTCGCCTCTGGATAACCACACGACCTGCAGCAGCCAATCAGATCCCTCCTGAGTGTGTTGGCATGGTGACAGAGGTCAGAGGGTTCACTGACCCGCAGAAGGAGGAATACTTCAGGAAGAGATTCAGAGAGGAGAAGCAGGCTAGCACCATCATCTCCCACATCAAGACATCACGAAGCCTCCACATCATGTGCCACATCCCAGTCTTCTGCTGGATCACTGCTACAGTTCTGGAGGATGTGTTGAAAAGCAGAGAGGGAGGAGATCTGCCCAAGACCCTGACTGAGATGTACATCCACTTCCTGGTGCTTCAGTCCAAACTGAAGAAGGTCAAGTATGATGGAGGAGCTCAGACAGATCCACATTGGAGTCCAGAGAACAGGAAGATGATTGAGTCTCTGGGAAAACTGGCTTTTGAGCAGCTGCAGAAAGGCAACCTGATCTTCTATGAATCAGACCTGACAGAGTGTGGCATCGATATCAGAGCAGCCTCAGTGTACTCAGGAGTGTTCACAGAGATCTTTAAAGAGGAGAGAGGTCTGTACCAGGACAAGGTGTTCTGCTTCGTCCATCTGAGCCTTCAGGAGTTTCTGGCTGCTCTTCATGTCCATCAGACATTCATCAAGTCTGGAGTCAATCTGCTGGAAGAAGAACAAACAACATCCTGGTCTGATGTATTCACAGGCAAATCAACACGTTTCTACCAGAGTGCTGTGGACGAGGCCTTAAAGAGTCCAAATGGACACCTGGACTTGTTCCTCCGCTTCCTCCTGGGTCTTTCACTGCAGACCAATCAGACTCTCCTACGAGGTCTGCTGACACAGACAGGAAGCAGCTCACAGACCAATCAGAAAACAGTTCAGTACATCAAGAAGAAGCTCAGTGAGAATGTGTCTGCAGAGAGAAGCATCAATCTGTTCCACTGTCTGAATGAACTGAATGATCGTTCTCTAGTGGAGGAGATCCAACAGTCCCTGACATCAGGAAGTCTCTCCACAGATAAACTGTCTCCTGCTCAGTGGTCAGCTCTGGGCTTCATCTTACTGTCATCAGAAAAAGATCTGGACGTGTTTGACCTGAAGAAATACTCTGCTTCAGAGGAGGCTCTTCTGAGGCTGCTGCCAGTGGTCAAAGCTTCACATAAAGCTCTGTAAGTACTCAGAGAGTTATTGATTTATTGATTGATTGATGAGATATTTCCAGAGGTGAGAAAAATAAATGATAGATTAAATATTTTTCTAAATGTATTCTCCAGGTTGAGTGACTGTCACCTCTCAGAGAGAAGCTGTGCAGCTCTGTCCTCAGTTCTCAGCTCCCAGTCCTCTAGTCTGAGAGATCTGGACCTGAGTAACAACAACCTGCAGGATTCAGGAGTGAAGCAGCTTTCTGCTGGACTGGAGAGTCCACACTGTGGACTGGAAACTCTCAGGTCAGGATTCATCAACCTGTTCAACTGATCATCATTTAAACTGTGATTTATATGAGGAGATAAACACCTGGACATTTTCTCTACTCAGATTATCTTCAGCATGTGTTTAGACCCTGTGAATAACTTTCTATTAATATATATTTATTAGTTTTGTTGTGTCTCTGCTGTTGGAACCTGAAATACCAGAGAGGAGTTTAACTGTGTAACTGGCTCAAAGTAAAACACACACACAGTTATTCAGTGAACAGGTTTTTGGTAACAGTTGTAGTTTCTTTTAATCTCAGAGCAGTATCTGTGCTGGGATGATAGTGATTGTTACTCACCATGGTGATATGACACTTCACCTCAGCTGTTATCTGGTTAACCACCATTTAATTCTTCTTTAGTTTCAAACAACCTTAAAACTGTATGATCACTGAAACTGAATGAAGGAGTCAGAAATGTTTGTTTCTGTTATTTTTTACTGTTATTTCCACAGTGTTCAGTCCTTATTTGCACATTAGTGGTGATTCCTGTTCTGTATTAAACTGTGAGCATCTGAGACGGAGTCATTTAGCTCTGTGACGTGTTGGAGGTTTGATGTTCATACAAACTGTAGTCAGAGTCTGTGACCTGCAGCTCTTCATTTAATCAGCTCACTGTGGCTGCTTTTTATTTGACTATTATTTTATTTACATCTATTTTTAGCAGTGAAGAGTTAGCAGTCGCTAACATCTTGTTGACTAAGGTTACAGGAAGCTGGAAGTTCTTCACAATAAAAGCTTTACAGTGGAAAGTATGAAGTTGAACTGTAAAGATGACAGAAACACATTGGTGATGACAGTAATAAACACAGGAGCTTCCAGTCCTGCAGTGATCTCAGATCATGTGACATGTGTGTTGTTTTGTGTGTGTTCAGTGTGTCAGGATGTCTGATCACAGAGGAAGGCTGTGCTTCTCTGGCCTCAGCTCTGAGGTCCAACCCCTCCCATCTGAGAGAGCTGGACCTGAGCTACAATCATCCAGGAGACTCAGGAGAGAAGATCCTGTCTGCTGGACTGGAGGATCCACACTGGAGACTGGACACTCTCAGGTATGGACAGACAGGTGGACACTCTCAGGTGTGGACAGACAGGTGGACACTCTCAGGTGTGGACAGACAGGTGGACACTCTCAGGTATGGACAGACAGATGGATACTCTCAGGTACGGACAGACAGATGGACACTCTCGGGTATGGACAGACAGATGGAGACTCTCAGGCATGAACAGACAGGTGGACACTCTCAGTTATGGACAGACAGGTGGACACTCTCAGTTATGGACAGACAGGTGGACACTCTCAGGTATGGACAGACAGATGGATACTCTCAGTTATGGACAGACAGGTGGACACTCAGGTATGGACAGACAGATGGACAATCTCAGGTATGGACAGATGTACACTCTCAGGTATGGACAGGTGGAAACTCTCAGGTATGGACAGACAGATGGACACTCTCAAGTATGAACAGACAGGTGGACACTCTCAGATATGGACAGATAGATGGACACTCTCAAGTATGGACAGACAGATGGACACTCTCAGGTATGGACAGACAGGTGGACACTCTCAGGTATGGACAGACAGATGGACACTCTCAGGTGTGGACAGACAGGTGGACACTCTCAGGTGTGGACAGACAGGTGGACACTCTCAGGTATGGACAGACAGGTAGACACTCTCAGGTATGGACAGACAGGTGGACAGACAGGTGGACACTCTCAGGTGTGGACAGACAAGTGGACACTCTCAGGTATGGACAGACAGGTGGACAGACATATGGACACTCTCAGGTGTGGACAGACAGGTAGACACACTCAGGTATGGACAGACAGGTGGACAGACAGGTGGACAGACAGGTGTTTGACTCTCTCTCCTCCTTTCAGGCTGCAGCCTGCTGGAGAACGATGGTTGACACCAGGTCTGAGGAAGTGTAAGTGTGTTTTCATTCATCAAACTGTGACATCACTCATTCACATCCTGCTGAGGTTGAAGATGATGACATCATCAATACCTGCAGCTGTATTGTGTCTCGTTCTCTCCATCAGATGCCTGTGAACTGGAACTAGATCCAAACTCAATGAGCAGATACCTCAAACTGTCTGATAACAACAGGAAGGTGACATGTGTGAAGGAGGTTCAGTCATATCCTGATCATCCAGACAGATTTTACGGCTGGCTTCAGCTACTGTGTAGAAATGATCTGACTGGTCGCTGTTACTGGGAGGTCGAGTGGAGCGGAGACGTTTTTATATCAGTGAGTTACAGAAGAATCAGCAGGAAAGGAAACAGTGATGACTGTTTGTTTGGATATAATGATCAGTCCTGGAGTCTGAACTGCTCTGCTGGTGGTTACTCTGTCCGTCACAATAAGATAGAAACATCCATCTCCTCCTCCTCCTCCTCCTCCTCTGTCTCTAACAGAGTAGCAGTGTATGTGGACTGTCCTGCTGGCACTCTGTCCTTCTACAGAGTCTCCTCTGACACACTGATCCACCTCCACACCTTCAACACCACATTCACTGGACCTCTGTGTGCTGGGTTTACAGTCTGCTCTGGTTCAGTGTCTCTGTGTGGTCTGTAGGACAGACAGTCTGCAGACAGACGGTTCAGTGTCTCTGTGTGGTCTGTAGGACAGACAGTCTGCAGACAGACGGTTCAGTGTCTCTGTGTGGTCTGTAGGACAGACAGTCTGCAGACAGACGGTTCAGTCTGAACAGGATCACACACACAGCTGATATTTATGATCATTGTTATTTAGTATCCAGAGAATCATTGTACTGTAATTATAATGTAGTTTGTGTAATGAATCATTTCTAGTCCAGAATGAAGGACTGACAGTAGGAAGAGTCGTTATGTTTTATGTTAATGTCTGAACTACATTAAAGGCTCTGGTCATGTGACAAGTTGACCAATCAGAGTCTCTGATTGGTTGTTGAGATGAGCTGATGTCACTCTGTGTCTTACAATAAAAACTGTTTCATCTTCAACCAAAACAGTTTCATGTTTTATTTCATCTTTGTGTTAATAGTTAATAATTATTCATTTATTGTCCAGCCTGCTGTTTCACATCCTTCAAGCCCGGAGACCACTGTACACTATGTTTGAGTACGCCTATCATCCCTTCTCCAGACACCGGCACACCCTACTGTCCACCTCCAGAACCCAACCCCCCCCCCCCCCCCCCATCCCACCTTTGACCTCTAGTGCTGCCATTTTTGCCCCCCTCACCTCCCACCCCTTCCTCCGTGACCCTTCCCATCCTCTCCCTCTGGTCACATCGCTCTCCAACTCCCTCATTACATCATCACAACAAACAACACGTGAATCTGTCCAACCTCCGTTCACTTCCCCAGTGCTCACAACCAGTCACACAGCAACGTCACCTGAAAGTGGCTCTGCTTACCACTCGCTCACTCAACAATAAAAGCCTTATTCTCAATGAGTTTATAACGGACAGTAAACTGGATTTCCTCTCTGCCTCACTGAAACCCGGCACAAACCCTTGGACTATTTCTCACTAAACCAGACCACACCCCCACGGCTTCACATACATTGAAAAAGCTCACTCTGAGGGGGGTGGGGTGGGGGGGGGGTGTTGCTGTTTATAGAAAGGACATTATAATAACTTCCATCTTCATCCCCGCCACTCACTCATTATTGCCTTTTAACTCTCTGGTCCCTCTCCTTTAGTCATTGCTGTCATTTATCGCCCCCCCCCCCCCCCAAGCCAAACTCCTCCTTTCTCTCCGACTTCTCTGATTTTCTGACCCAGCTATGTGCCATCTCACCTTCTGCTTTCCTCCTGGGCGATTTATCGACAACTCCAACTGCAAACCTGCCCCTGAGTTCCTGGATCTGCTGCAATGCCTCAATTTCAACAGTTTGTATTGTGAAGGTATTTATTTACACACACACACACACACACACAGTAACACACACACAGTAACACACACAGTAACGCACACATACACTCAGTAACACAGTAACACACACACACAGTAACACATAGTCCACACGATGACCGTCGGATCGTGTATTCGCTAAGCTCCGCCCCCTTTCGTTACCGTTGGTTTTCCGAACTCGAAAGTACCTTGAATTTGTCTGCTGACTCCTGGGAGAAGTGGAGGGTCGTGTGCCTGGCGGTTCTTTCCGTTGAGGACATCGAGGATGTCTACATATTCGGAACCATGATAACAGGCTATCTGCTGATTGGATTAGGCATTGGCCTGGTGTATCGGAAAATTCGGGGGTCGGTGTCAGCAGTGCAAATCGCCACGAGGCTGCCCGACATGATCGAGGGAGTGGGCAGAGCTGTTGGCACTCAGACTGCAATTATGAACCGCAACATGGAAAACATGGACAGAGCTATTATTATCAGAATGTGGTCATAGATCGCAACATGGGAATTATCTTGGAGAAGCTTTCGGCTTTGGGTGGGCAAAGGGATCGATCTGAAGACCAGAAATGGAAAGGGGGGTAAGCCGTGTCTATTGAAATGCGACTACTCGCCTTAACCCAAACAATCATAATCTAATCTGCATTCCGGCCTTCCGCAGCACCGGCCTTGGCCAAGGCCGCTGCTGAAAACAACTCCCCCATGAGATCGCTGCAGCGAGAAGCCCTGTATTGTTTTCCCTTCCTCCCTTTTTCATGGACACCTGTTGATTGTTGACTCGGCCTGGGACACGATCAGGGACGTCTCCATGGCAACTTGCTGTGTTATCGTGATGACACCCTACGAACTGAGGCACTGATTGTGAAGCGGGACGATGAAACTCTCCGGGCTTATGTACACACACGCCATGGACACTTACACACATGAACATATACTACACTTCCCCATCCCCCCATCCCACGCCTTCGCCGCTTTTACCCCCCGGTGCGACAGGCGGGGTCCGATGGCGGCGCCGAAGATGGCTGCGGCCGCGGCTGGCTGCCTGTCTGAACTGGAACATCTCCCTCTCCCTTTCCCCCTCCCCCAGTGCAAATGTTTTTTTTGGTGTTTTTAATGTGGTAAAATGTGCCTATATGTGCTCATGTTGCTGGGGTTTTTTTCCCGTTCCCAGACTGTACTCAAGAGAGCACAGTCTGGGTGCTGCTTTTTTTTATCCCCCTCTCTCCTCGTTTTTCCTTCCCCTCTTTTCCCCCTCCGTCCTTGCTCAGTCATCCAGTTCTGTCTTGTTATGTATTGTATGTTGTATATGTACGGACGGGTGATTGCTGTAATTTCGCTGTACTTGTACTTGTACTTGTTATAGTGACAAATAAAGCTATTCTGATTCTGATTCTGAACACACACACACACACAGTAACACACACATACACACACACCCACACACACACACACACACACACAGTAACACACACACAGTTTGTCCTGAAGGTGGCGCCAGAGGAAAACTCTGTTTATTTATTTAGTTATTAACTATTATTAAAGTTTGTTTGTGTGTAATTCATAAATAAATGAGAATAAAAGTTTCTATATTTAAATTATATGTGAAATCATCACAAACTGCATAGAATCTATTATTCATGATTATAGTAAAGATGCTTTTATTTTGAAGTGATTTGTGTTCATTAGATCAACTTTCCTTTATTGAACTCTGTAGTTCTGTTAGTGACACAAACATCCTGCAGTTAGTGTTTCTACCAGCAGATGGCGCCACTTCTCCATCCAGCCTCTCTCTCTCTCTCTCTCTGCTCATTTCCTGTTTAGTTTACTTCCTCATGTGTGCTCTATGTGAAGCAGCTTCTTTTCTCCTTCTAAAGGTATTTATTATAATTTTATTCAGTTTGTATTGTGAAGGTATTTATTATAACTTTATTCAGTTTGTATTTGGAAGGTATTTATTATAACTTTATTCAGTTTGTATTGTGAAGGTATTTATTATAACTTTATTCAGTTTGTATTGTGACAGTTTTCACAGTTTGACTCTTGAATGACTCTTTGTTCATCTTGTTAGTTTAGTTCCAGTAGAAACAGCAGAAATCTGTAGTTCTGAACTCTACTAACAGTCAACAGATCAACAGGAAGTGTTCCTCCATTTTAAAGTGTCTGATAACAGCTGACAGTACTGAGTCAGTGTTCATCAATAACTTCACACATTGTAATCTGTTACAGTTACTGATGGAAATGTTGATGATTACAAAGGTGATGTTTCAACACTTTGGTCCCTAACCCTAACCCACAGTCATTTCCATATTAATTCAGCTTCTAGTAGAAACTGGAACGGAGGCTGAAGCTGAGGGATCGTGGTGCTTAATGGGAACACTTCCTCTAACAGCTGCAAACGTTGGTTAGAAGATTAGAAAAGGCATCAAATGTAATAAGTTACATTACTTTGTGGCTGTTTGAGGACATTTCACACTCAGTTTATCAGACGCACATTAGATTTCTTTCCTTTCCTTTATTGAACTCTGGACTTCTGTTAGTGCTGACGGTGTCGGGGGAAATAGGCCTTGGGATGTAACCCTAGTTCCTCTTTGTGTGCTCGTTGTGTTGCAGTTTCTGTTCTCCTTCTGAAGGTATTTATTCTAACTTTATTGAGTTTGTATTGTGAAGGTATTTATTCTAACTTTATTCAGTTTGTATTGTGAAGGTATTTATTATAACTTTATTCAGTTTGTATTGTGAAGGTATTTATTATAACTTTATTCAGTTTGTATTGTGAAGGTATTTATTATAACTTTATTCAGTTTGTATTGTGAAGGTATTTATTATAACTTTATTCAGTTTGTATTGTGAAGGTATTTATTATAACTTTATTCAGTTTGTATTGTGAAGGTATTTATTATAACTTTATTCAGTTTGTATTGTGACAGTTTTCACAGTTTGACTCTTGAATGACTCTTTGTTCATCTTGTTAGTTTAGTTCCAGTAGAAACAGCAGAAATCTGTAGTTCTGAACTCTACTAACAGTCAACAGATCAACAGGAAGTGTTCCTCCATTTTAAAGTGTCTGATAACAGCTGACAGTACTGAGTCAGTGTTCATCAATAACTTCACACATTGTAATCTGTTACAGTTACTGATGATTACAAAGGAGGTAATTCATTTAGATTTGGCTTCTAGAGACTGGAACAGAGGCGGAGGGTGGGGGGCATAATATGTTAATATATAATAAGCTAATATATAATATGACTGTAGTGCTGTGGGTGTAAATCAGTCAGTATGAAGGGCTTCAGGTAACTGGAGGTTCTTCTTCTCAGTGTTTATTCAGAGGTCAGATGAAGTATTATGAGTTTAGAGGATCTTTCTTCACACTGAATGTCCTCACTAATTAGTCTTATTGCTGCTCTGAACCTATTGAGCCTTCTGGAGCTGCAGAGCTGTCATTAATAATTAAAATCATAACAGAGATACAGTTCACATGTGTCCATAAAACACACTTCCTGCTGCTGCATCACAATAAAACAGAAAGTCTATCAGTCTGTCTTTACATATAACTGAGAAGCTCCTCTCTAGTAAATCCTCTATTTTTCTCCTGAATCACAGCAACATGAACATCAGAGATCAGATCAGATTATTGTTCTCAGATAGATGTGATGATCTTCCAGCTGTTCTCTCTGTGTTTCCTCTACAGATGAAGGTAGAACGTCTCGGTGAGCTGATGTGAATCCAGCAGCATCTGTCCAGGTAACATGACGAGCTGCTGCTGCTCTGACTGGATATAGTAGACTTGGAAGAAGAGGAACATTTAAAATGATGAAGAGCTTTTCAAAGTCTGTTTAATAGAAGTGAAAAGTCATGTGATCCCCAAAGAAACAGCAACAGGAAGTGTTTCCCTCTAGTCTTCAAACCATCCAAAGGCTTCCTGTAGAAACATTTTCACTGTCTTCTCCTAAACCTCTGTAATATATAAAGCTTTATGTCTGATTTGACTTGACTCTGTGTCATATTTAAACTGTTCAGGACTCGTACGACGGCTCTGAACCTGTCACTTTAATTTGTACCTCACTCGTACGTGTTACTTAAGAACACACATGCTCTGAACTCGTCACTTAAAAACACGTGTTGGTTGCAAGAGGCTCATTGTGAGCTTTGTGGAAGTGATTTGTTGGACACTGCAGCGCAAAGTGCCAACAGCATGAAAGTGTCAGATGAGTGTATTTCATCTGACAGGGGCGGCTGTGGCTCAGGAGGTAGAGCGGTCGTCCTTCAATTGGAAGATTGGTGGTTCGATTCCCGGCTCCTCCAGTCAACATGTCGATGTGTCCTTGGGCAAGACACTTAACCCCTAATTGCTCCCGTTGCTGTGCCAACGGTGTATGAGTGTGTATGAATGGTTAGATTCCCCCTGATGAGCAGGTTGGCACCCTGCGTGGTAGCCAACTGCCATCAGTGTATGAATGTGTGAAAGGGTGAATGACTTGTCATGTAAAGCGCTTTGAGTGGTCGCAAAGACTAGAAAGGTGCTTTATATTTGATTTGACTTTCTGTTTCATATTTAAACTGTTCAGGAATCGTACGACGGCTCTGAACTCGTCACTTAAGAACACGTGTTGGTTGGAGTGCCTCTTACATGAGGCCCATTGTGAGCTTTGTGAAAGTGATTTGTTGGACACTGCAGCTCAAAGTGCCAACAGCATGAAAGTGTCAGATGAGTGTATTTAGTATTGACGTGACTGAGCTGCTCTCCTCCAGTCAGAGCTGTGTGTGTTTGTCATGTGACTGAGAGGAATGAAGAGAAATAATGTGTTGTTGTGTTTGTGTGAAGGTGTTTCTCTGCTATGGATCAGTGTGAGGACAGAGAGGAGGGAGTCCCTCCCTCTAAAAGCTCTCTGTGTGGGGAACATGACAGCCAGACCAAAGCTCAGAGGTGAGATGAGGATCTCTAACTGTCCATCACTGTTCTCCACTCACATCACTCCACCATCATTATTCACACTCAAAGCTCTGTGTGTGTTGTGTTGAAGAACAAAGAAGCAGTACAGACCAGACTCTGCTGGACCTGGACCTGAACCCAGCTGTGTGTCCATGAAGAGCGACTGGTCCATGGGGAACCCTTTATATTTTAAATCTGGACAACCAGCTGATGGAAGGTAAGAATGTAAAGCTGTACAGACTGAACAGACTTTCCTCCAGCTGATCAGATGTAAACTGTAACTGACAGTAAACGTTATGCTAGAAATGAACTGGTTTATATGACGTGTTGTTCGACCTCGTCAGTGAAAAGCCGGCCGTCATAGAGAGGGAGGAGACGTGATCATCATTTAAATATGGAGATAACACATCACATGCTCACACAGTCTCTGCTGGAACACATTCATGCTGTTTCACTCAGTTGTTCATATGAAAAGTGACATGATTTATTTATTTATACATTACAAACATAAAAACGTGTTGAAGTGAAAACACTTATTTCCAACATGTTAAAAGACAAACAACATGAAACTGAATCAGCACAAATTAAATCAAATAATAAACACAAAGTAAAACTGTCATTATAAAGCTGTTCCATAAATAAGTCCTGACCTGACTTCTATAAGCTCCTCTCATGTTTAACAGCTGGATGTGTAACAGGAAGCTGTTCCACAACACAGCACCAGCTTTAAAAAAGGAACTTGTGCCTCCATTATTCACTGGAGAGACTTTATATGAACACACTGCAGTTTGATCCTGAATTTAGATGTTAAACCACTGAACCAATCAGAACATCAGAATCAAACTGATGCTGTACCAATGAGGACATGAGAAGTTTCTACAGAAAAGTCAAAAACCTTCATTTGTGAAACAGGAAGTGAAGTTTTACCTCAGACATCACACCTGCCTACTTTCTCACTTACACACACCTCAATGTCATGTTCATACTGGGAGCTGCCCAGTTCAACCAGTCTGATACAAGCAGACACTGAGCAGCTCCACTGCAGCAGCTGCAGGTTGTAGCTGCCTTGCTCCAGAGCACTTCAGCAGTGTACAGTGAGGGAGGGAGAGCTGTATGGAGGTTTGTTCAGAGCTGTTGGGACTAAACCAAACTGACTGATGAAGCCAAACACTGAGCTGAAAGCTACAAACAGACTGAGCTGTTGATTCTCAGTGGGATCAGCAGGACTAGTAAAGCTTTACCACTACAGGGAGTCATCTGATTCTCTGTTCACATCCAAATATCACTTGATGGACCTTTAGCTTGTGTTTGTCTCTGTGTGGACAGACATAATGTGAGCTCATTCTTCATGATTCCTCCACAGAGTGGACCAGGAGAGCTCAGAGGTTCCCAGTGGTCAGTCTGCCCAGCAGCATCAAACACACCTGGACTCCATATTTATGGTCTGTACATGTACAACAACTACTTTTACATCTATTGTGTTCACAATCATCTCCATGCTGCACTTTGTAGACCAGTGGATTGTCAGTGTGTCCAACATGGATCTGATGTTTGCTTCATGATGTTAGTTTGATTGTGTCATTCATATATTATTCTGTTCCAGCTGCTGGAGGAGAACATCGTCACTTTTGTGAAGAACGAGCTGAAGAGAGTCCAGAGGGGTCTGAGTCCAGATGACCCAGAATGCTTAGAGAGTCAGAGTGAGGATGAGGAGGTGTTGGATGGTGAGGAGGAAGAGCAGAGGAGGAGCAGCAGAGACGCATTTCTGAAGATCACACTGCACTTCCTGAGGAGAATGAAGCAGGAGGAGCTGGCTGAGCGTCTGCAGAGCAGTAAGAGGATTTTAACATATTTAACATGATGGATAAATGAGACATTTACTGAAGTCTCAAGAGATGGAGGGAAATATGTTTATATGCTGTTTTGTGTTTGTTCATTCAGGAGCTCGTGCTGCAAAGTGTCGACGTAAACTCAAGTCTAACCTGCAGAAGAAGTTCCAGTGTCTGTTTGAGGGGATCGCTAAAGCAGGAAACCCAACCCTTCTGAATCAGATCTACACACCGCTCTACATCACAGAGGGAGGGACTGCAGAGGTCAATGATGAACATGAGGTCAGACAGATTGAAACAGCATCCAGGAAACCAGACAGACCAGAAACAACAATCAGACAAGAAGACATCTTTAAAGCCTCACCTGGAAGAGATGAACCAATCAGAACAGTGATGACAAAGGGAGTGGCTGGCATTGGGAAAACAGTCTTAACACAGAAGTTCACTCTGGACTGGGCTGAAGACAAAGCCAACCAGGACATACACTTCACATTTCCATTCACTTTCAGAGAGCTGAATGTGGTGAAAGAGAAAAAGTACAGCTTGGTGGAACTTGTTCATCACTTCTTTAATGAAACCAAAGAAGCAGGAATCTGCAGGTTTGAAGAGTTCCAGGTTGTGTTCATCTTTGACGGTCTGGATGAGTGTCGACTTCCTCTGGACTTCCACAACACTGAGATCCTGACTGATGTTACAGAGTCCACCTCAGTGGATGTGCTGCTGACAAACCTCATCAGGGGGAAACTGCTTCCCTCTGCTCGCCTCTGGATAACCACACGACCTGCAGCAGCCAATCAGATCCCTCCTGAGTGTGTCGGCCTGGTGACAGAGGTCAGAGGGTTCACTGACCCACAGAAGGAGGAGTACTACAGGAAGAGATTCAGAGATAAGAAGCAGGCCAGCACCATCATCTCCCACATCAAGACATCACGAAGCCTCCACATCATGTGCCACATCCCAGTCTTCTGCTGGATCACTGCTACAGTTCTGGAGGATGTGTTGAAAAGCAGAGAGGGAGGAGAGCTGCCCAAGACCCTGACCGAGATGTACATCCACTTCCTGGTGCTTCAGTCCAAACTGAAGAACATCAAGTATGATGGAGGAGCTGAGACAGATCCACACTGGAGTCCAGAGAGCAGGAAGATGATTGAGTCTCTGGGAAAACTGGCTTTTGAGCAGCTGCAGAAAGGCAACCTGATCTTCTATGAATCAGACCTGACAGAGTGTGGCTTCGATATCAGAGCAGCCTCAGTGTGCTCAGGAGTGTTCACACAGGTCTTTAAAGAGGAGAGAGGGGTGTACCAGGACAAGGTGTTCTGCTTCGTCCATCTGAGTGTTCAGGAGTTTCTGGCTGCTCTTCATGTCCATCTGACATTCATCAAGTCTGGAGTCAATCTGCTGGAAGAACAAACAACATCCTGGTGGTTTAAAGTGTTTAAGGACAAACCTGAACCAACATGTTTCTACCAGAGTGCTGTGGACGAGGCCTTAAAGAGTCCAAATGGACACCTGGACTTGTTCCTCCGCTTCCTCCTGGGTCTTTCACTGCAGACCAATCAGACTCTCCTACGAGGTCTGCTGAGACAGACAGGAAGTAGCTCACAGACCAATCAGAAAACAGTTCAGTACATCAAGAAGAAGCTGAGTGAGAATGTGTCTGCAGAGAGAAGCATCAATCTGTTCCACTGTCTGAATGAACTGAATGATCGTTCTCTAGTGGAGGAGATCCAACAGTCCCTGAGATCAGGAAGTCTCTCCACAGATGAACTGTCTCCTGCTCAGTGGTCAGCTCTGGTCTTCATCTTACTGTCATCATCAGTAAAAAATCTGGACGTGTTTGACCTGAAGAAATACTCTGCTTCAGAGGAGGCTCTTCTGAGGCTGCTGCCAGTGGTCAAAGCCTCCAACAAAGCTCTGTAGGTGCACACAGAACTATCCAGATTAATGGAGTTTCATCTTTGCTCAATGAAGAAAAGTAATGTTTGCAATTCTTTTGTTCTGCTGATTCTTCTCCAGGTTAAGTGACTGTCACCTCTCAGAGAGAAGCTGTGCAGCTCTGTCCTCAGTTCTCAGCTCCCAGTCCTCTAGTCTGAGAGATCTGGACCTGAGTAACAACAACCTGCAGGATTCAGGAGTGAAGCAGCTTTCTGCTGGACTGGAGAGTCCACACTGTGGACTGGAAACTCTCAGGTCAGGATTCATCAACCTGTTCAACTGATCATCATTTAAACTGTGATTTATATGAGGAGATAAACACCTGGACATTTTCTCTACTCAGATTATCTTCAGCATGTGTTTAGACCCTGTGAATAACTTTCTATTAATATATATTTATTAGTTTTGTTGTGTCTCTGCTGTTGGAACCTGAAATACCAGAGAGGAGTTTAACTGTGTAACTGGCCCAAAGTAAAACACACAGACAGTTATTCAGTGAACAGACTTTGGTAACAGTTGTAGTTTCTTTTAATCTCAGAGCAGTATCTGTGCTGGGATGATAGTGATTGTTACTCACCATGGTGATATGACACTTCACCTCGGCTGTTTTCTGGTTAACCACCATTTAATTCTTCTTTGGTTTCAAACAACCTTAAAACTGGATGATCACAGAAACTGAATGAAGGAGTCAGAAATGTATGCTTTCTGTTATTTTTTACTGTTATTTCCACAGTGTTCAGTCCTTATTTGCTCATTAGTTGTGATTCCTGTTCTGTATTAAACTGTGAGCATCTGAGACGGAGTCATTTAGCTCTGTGACGTGTTGGAGGTTTGATGTTCATACAAACTGTAGTCAGAGTCTGTCACCTGCAGCTCTTCATCTAATCAGCTCACTGTGGCTGCTTTTTATTGAGTATTATTTTATTTACATTTATTTTTAGCAGTGAAGAGTTAGCAGTTGCTAACATTATGTTGACTAAGGTTACAGGAAGCTGGAAGTACTTCACAATAAAAGGTTTACACTGGAAAGTATGAAGTTGAACTGCAAAGATGACAGAAACACATTGGTGATGACAGTAATAAACACAGGAGCTTCCAGTCCTGCAGTGATCTCAGATCATGTGACATGTGTGTTGTTGTGTGTTCAGTGTATCAGGATGTCTGATCACAGAGGAAGGCTGTGCTTCTCTGGCCTCAGCTCTGAGTGCCAACCCCTCCCATCTGAGAGAGCTGGACCTGAGATACAATCATCCAGGAGACTCAGGAGAGAAGATCCTGTCTGCTGGACTGGAGGATCCACACTGGAGAATGGACACTCTCAGGTATGGACAGATGGACACTCTCAGGTATGGACAGACAGATGGACACTCTCAGGTATGGACAGACAGGTGGACAGACAGATGGACATTCTCAGGTAGAGACAGACACATGGACACTCTCAAGTACAGACAGACAGGTGGAAACTCTCAGGTATGGACAGGTGGACACTCTCAGGTATGGACAGACAGATGGACACTCTCAGGTAGGGACAGACAGGTGGACACTCTCAAGTATGGACAGACAGGTGGACACTCTCTGGTATGGACAGATGGACACTCTCAGGTATGGACAGGTGGACACTCTCAGGTATGGACAGACAGACAGGTGGACACTCTCAGGTATGGACAGACAGATGGACACTCTCAGGTATGGACAGACAGATGGACACACTCAGGTAAGGACAGACAGATAGACACTCTCAGGTAAGGACAGACAGATGGACATTCTCGGGTATGGACAGACAGATGGACACACTCAGGTATGGACAGACAGATGGACACACTCAGGTAAGGACAGACAGATAGACACTATCAGGTAAGGACAGACAGATGGACATTCTCGGGTATGGACAGACAGATGGACACACTCAGGTATGGACAGACAGGTGGACACTCTCAGGTAGAGACAGACAGGTGGACACTCTCAGGTACGGACAGACAGGTGGACACTCTCAGATGCGGACAGACAAGTGGATACTCTCAGGTACGGACAGACAGGTGGACACTCTCAAGTATGGACAGACAGGTGGACACTCTCAGGTACGGACAGACAGATGGACACTCATGTATGGACAGGTGGACTCTCTCAGGTATGGACAGACAGGTGGACACTCTCAAGTATGGACAGACAGGTGGACACTCTCAGGTACGGACAGACAGATGGACACTCATGTATGGACAGGTGGACTCTCTCAGGTATGGACAGACAGGTGGACACTCTCAAGTATGGACAGACAGGTGGACACTCTCAGGTATTAACAGACAGATGGACACTCTCAGGTATGGACAGACAGGTGGACACTCTCAGGTATGGACAGACAAATGGACACTCTCAGGTATGGACAGACAAATGGACACTCTCAGGTATGGACAGACAGATGGACACTCTCAGGTATGGACAGACAGGTGGACACTCTCAGGTATGGACAGACAAATGGACACTCTCAGGTATGGACAGACAAATGGACACTCTCAGGTATGGACAGACAGGAGGACACTCTCAGGTATGGACAGACAAATGGACACTCTCAGGTATGGACAGACAGGTGGACACTCTCAGGTATGGAGAAGACAGATGGACACTCTTAGGTAAGGACAGACAGGTGGACACTATTAGGTATGGACAGACAGGTGGACACTCTCAGATATGGACAGGTGGACACTCTCAGGTATGGACAGATGGACACTCTCAGGTTTGGACAGACAGGTGGACACTCTCAGGTATGGACAGACAGGTGGACAGACAGGTGTTTGACTCTCTCTCCTCCTTTCAGGCTGCAGCCTGCTGGAGAACGATGGTTGACACCAGGTCTGAGGAAGTGTAAGTGTGTTTTCATTCATCAAACTATGACATCACTCATTCACATCCTGCTGAGGATGAAGATGATGACATCATCAATAACTGCAGCTGTATTGTGTCTCGTTCTCTCCATCAGATGCCTGTGAACTGGAACTGGATCCAAACTCAATGCACAGAAGACTCAAACTGTCTGATAACAACAGGAAGGTGACACATGTGTCGTATGATCAGTCATATCCTGATCATCCAGACAGATTTGACTACTGGCCTCAGCTGCTGAGTAGAAATGATCTGACTGGTCGCTGTTACTGGGAGGTCGAGAGGAGAGGAGACGTTGAAATATCAGTGAGTTACAGAAGAATCAGCAGGAAAGGAAACAGTGATGACTGTTCGTTTGGAAGGAATGATCAGTCCTGGAGTCTGAGATGCTCTGATCGTCGTTACTCTGTCTGGCACAATAAGAGAGAAACATCCTCCTCCTCCTCCTCCTCCTTCTCCTCCTCTTTCTTTAACAGAGTAGCAGTGTATGTGGACTGTCCTGCTGGCACTCTGTCCTTCTACAGAGTCTCCTCTGACACACTGATCCACCTCCACACCTTCAACACCACATTCACTGAACCTCTGTGTGCTGGGTTCTGGGTCGGCTCTGGTTCAGTGTCTCTGTGGGGTCTGTAGGACAGACAGTCTGCAGACAGACGGTTCAGTGTCTCTGTGTGGTCTGTAGGACAGGCGGTCTGCAGACAGACGGTTCAGTGTCTCTGTGTGGTCTGTAGGACAGACGGTCTGCAGACAGACGGTTCAGTGTCTCTGTGTGGTCTGTAGGACAGACGGTCTGCAGACAGACGGTTCAGTGTCTCTGTGTGGTCTGTAGGACAGACAGTCTGCAGACAGACGGTTCAGTCTGAACAGGATCACACACACAGCTGATATTTATGATCATTGTTATTTAGTATGCAGAGAATCATTGTAGTGTAATTATAATGTAGTTTGTGTAATGAATCATTTCTAGTCCAGAATGAAGGACTGACAGTAGGAAGAGTCGTCATGTTTTATGTTAATGTCTGAACTACATTAAAGGCTCTGGTCATGTGACATGTTGACCAATCAGAGTCTCTGATTGGTTGTTGAGATGAGCTGATGTCACTCTGTGTTTTACAATAAAAACAGTTTCATGTTTTATTTCATCTTTGTGTTAATAGTTAATAATTATTCATTTATTGTCCAGCCTGCTGTTTCACATCCTTCAAGCCCAGAGACCACTGTACACTATGTTTGAGTACACCAAATTAGCTGCAGCACGCCGAAGCCGACTTGCTTACCGGGCAAGTTCAGTCTGTCAGGATGTCTGATCAGAGAGGAAGGCTGTGCTTCTCTGGCCTCAGCTCTGAGGTCCAACCCCTCCCATCTGAGAGAGCTGGACCTGAGCTACAATCATCCAGGAGACTCAGGAGAGAAGATCCTGTCTGCTGGACTGAAGGATCCACACTGGAGACTGGACACTCTCAGGTATGGACAGTATGCCTGACCCCGGCCAAATGTCGAACTCT
Source organism: Scomber colias (assembly GCA_021039105.1). NCBI lineage: Eukaryota > Metazoa > Chordata > Actinopteri > Scombriformes > Scombridae > Scomber > Scomber colias. Next base: position 165,752 of record JAJDFG010000376.1, read on the forward strand.
GTCTTTTGCCCCTTTCCTTGCCAGATGTGTGATATTGCTTAAGTGGAAGAATGCAGCCTCAACCCCTCCCACGCTCAGTGGCTGAGAGATATTATGTCCTGTCTTAATCTTGAAAAAATACACGACTCCATCCATAACTCCAAAGAAAGATTTCAGAGGGTGTGGGGCCTTTTTTGAAACACTTCAATAATCTCTAGACCAGCTAGAGGCTTGTTCTTGAGACTGCATTTTGTCTAAATTTATGACAGTAATATCACATGTAAAATATTCTCTCTCCGACATCTAACCCATCAATGGATCTATTACCTGCTACACTTGTTTTTGTGCATACATACATATACGGGTATATATGTGTGGACATGCTTGTATATATGTGCTTACATATGTATTCTGTTCTCTTTACTCATCTCATTATTCTCCTCCAATTGAACCTGACCTCCAGCTACCACCTGTACCACTCCAGGAATGAAATACAACTGATTATTTTGTTTACCTTTCTATGTACAGCTTGGCTTGTTAAAGATGCTAGGGAGGGTTAAGATATGGTTCTATGCACCAATCCTGTCACCAGTCGATGTCACAGTCCACCCCACTGACCTCCCCATGGCCGAGGCTGTTTCTGTGGAGCCAGACTGCATCCTAGCCGTGACGTGGCAGCGCAGCGGCTCCCCCGCCTCCAGCCGCTGTGTTGTCCCCTCCTCCTCGCTTCGGCCACTGGAGGAGCTGAATCACAGCCCGGCAGCCGCAGCACCGAGACCGGTGGCGACCGCCACGGATGTCCCATCTTCCGCCAAAGCTGCCACTGCTGCCCCATCTCACAAGGCTATGAATCAGGCACCCACCCATTGTTCAGCACTTAAGGTTCACCAACGCCATCACACACACCTACTCCGGAGCCACGACAACAGCCACCACAACACCACAGCCAACATCCTGGAAAACTTCCCGGGTCTCCTGGAGTCAGCCCCCCCCAACAATTACTAAAGTAATCGTTCACTGTGGCTCAGACAACACCGCAGGCAGTCGGAACTGACAAAAGCTCATTTTATTCACCTTCTTAATCTCCTTAACAACTGTGGAAAGTCTGTTTTTATCTCCAGCCCACTCCCCACACTTGGTTGTGGCGCTAGTAGTTTTAGCAGGATTCTTTACCTCCACACCTGGCTCCAGTCTGCCTGCACAGCACACAACATTGGTTTTATTCATAACTTCAACTTGTTCTGGGAGCGACCCTCCTTTTACTGACCCAGACGGTCTTCACCTGAGCATGCTGGGGTGCCACATGCTCGCCTCCACCTTCCAGCACGCTGTACATTACGCACGTGACAGACTATCAATGTTTACACTCCACACACTGCCATCTCCCTCCCACTTCACGCCCTACAGGACCTTCTCAGAGTACCTCCTCCTGCCACAACTCCCCCTACAGGCCCTATCTGTCATTGCCACCATCACCATATCAGCTTATCATCCCTTCTCCAGAAACAGGCACACCCTACTGTCCACCTCCAGAACCCAACCCCCCCCCCCCCCACCTTTGATCTCTAGTGCTGCCATTTTTGCCCTCCTCACCTCCCCTTCCTCTGTGACCCTTCCCATACTCTCCCTCTGGTCACATCGCTCTCCAACTCCCTCATTACATCATCACAACAAACAACACGTGAATCTGTCCAACCTCCGTTCACTTCCCCAGTGCTCACAACCAGTCACACAGCAACGTCACCTGAAAGTGGCTCTGCTTACCACTCGCTCACTCAACAATAAAAGCCTTATTCTCAACGAGTTTATAACGGACAGTAAACTGGATTTCCTCTCTGCCTCACTGAAACCCGGCACAAACCCTTGGACTATTTCTCACTAAACCAGACCACACCCCCACGGCTTCACATACATTGAAAAAGCTCACTCTGGGGGGGGGCGGGGGTGTTGCTGCTGTTTATAGAGAGGACATTATAATAACTTCAATCTTCATCCCCGCCTCTCACTCATTATTGCCTTTAAACTCTCTGGTCCCTCTCCTTTAGTCATTGCTGTCATTTATTGCCCCCGCCCCCCCCCCCCCCCCCCAAGCCAAACTCCTCCTTTCTCTCCGACTTCTCTGATTTTCTGACCCAGCTATGTGCCATCTCACCTTCTGCTTTCCTCCTGGGCGATTTATCGACAACTCCAACTGCAAACCTGCCCCTGAGTTCCTGGATCTGCTGCAATGCCTCAATTTCAACAGTTTGTATTGTGAAGGTATTTATTTACACACACACACACAGTAACACACACATACACACACACACATACACACACTCACATACACAGTAACACAGTAACACACACATACAGTAACACACACAGTAACACACACACAGTAACACACACACACACACTAGGTAGAAGAGTCTGAAACAAGGCAGACTCACAGTTTGTCCTGAAGGTGGCGCCAAAGTGTCTGATAACAGCTGACTGCTCTGAGTCTGTTCATCAGTAACTTCACACACATGTAATCTATTACAGTTACTGATGATTACAAAGGAGGTCATTCATTTAAGGGGGGGTTAATGGGGTGGGGGGGGGTTAATGAGGGTTTAATGGGGTGGGGGGTGTTCATGGGGACAGCTGTAAACACTGGTTAGAAGATTAGAAAGGGCATCAACTGTATTAAGTTACATTACTTTGATGAAGTCATTACTATAGTTACATTACTCATTACATTTTAAAGTAATAGAGTAAATAGTAATCTATTACATTTTAAACAGAGTGTGACGGCCTGCCCCTCCGTCTGCTCTCTGGCTGTGTGGCTTCCCAGGGTTCCCAGCAGGATCTTGGGTTTGTTGAACAGGTGCCAGGAAAGATACTGAGGCTCATTAGACTCATCTGTGTGTGAGTCTGTGTGACCGTTCCTCTCATCTGTGACTCAGAGACTCTGTGATGGTCGGAGGGAGGGGGGGTGGTGGTGGTGGTCCCTGCACCTGTGTCTGGTCTCAGGTTTGGTGGTTGGAGATGTTGGGATGGGTGCCGGTGGATGGATGGAAATAATTCTGGGGAACGGTCTTGCTGGGGTTCGGGTGTGGGCCGATGGTCCTCCTCCAGCCGAGTCAGGGTCAGTCAGACAGCGTATCAGAGGTTACCTTCGTGTGTCCGGCCTGCGCTGTGACGCGTGCCGTGACCAGTGCACCTGAGTCTTACTACCAAGAAGTCAGAGTTGGAAGCCGGAGTTTGTGTGTCCTGATGTGGTTTTGGGCGATTAAAAAATTTGGATTACATGTTGACAAATGTGGATGATAAAACATGTGCTGAGTTGATTGCACTTATTAAAAGCTATCCTGTCCTGTTTTCAGATGTTATATATATTATATATATATATTGAGCATGATGTGGATGTTGGTGATGCAGCAGAGTTGCAGAGTTGGGCATCGCCATGTCTGTTGGTCAATAAGCTGGACACAACTTTTAGACTATGTACTGACTTTCGTAAAGTTAATAACATCACAAAGCTAGATGTGTTTCCTCTTGACTGTATAGATCAGATTTACCTTCAAGTTAAAATGATTCAATAATAGATAAATTTTGATTTCATGTGTGGACTCCCTTTTTGCCACTAACTGGCCCGGTTTGTGCCAAGGGTAACTAGTAATCTATTACATTTTAAACAGAGTAACTAGTAATCAGTAATCTATTACATTTCCACAGAAACATGCCGAGTCCATTTAACATGTGAGTAGACTTCAATTTCACAATAAGATGTAACTACCAAAGTAAAGTTCCTGGTTTCCTGTCAGGGTTGTGATGTCTAGCAGCAGAACACATTTCAGTCTTAAAAAGAGAAAATAGTGTTATATGTTATCTTTGATATATATATTATATATTTATATATAAAGTCTTTAAAACCTCTGGGCTGCAGCTCTGCTCCAGGATGTGAAGATTAAATCTGATATGGATGAAACAATAAAATTTCAATCTGGATGAATAAAAGTTAATGTTTGATTTTAGCTCCATGTATTTATTCCAAAGGTTAAAGCTCGGCGCTGTGCGGATCATATTGCTTCTGGTTGAAGATTCAGAGTTGAGACTTTCTGTGAATCAGCGACTCCTGAAATCTTCTGCTGTGAGTTTTATGTTTGTTCTAAAGGTATTTAATCTGAAGCTAACGTAGCTAACAGGTTTCATGTTTGTTCTAAAGGTATTTAATCTGAAGCTAACGTAGCTAACAGGTTTCATGTTTGTTCTAAAGGTATTTAATCTGAAGCTAACGTAGCTAACAGGTTTCATCGTGTTTGTTCTAAAGGTATTTAATCTGAAGCTAACGTAACTAACAGGTTTCATCATGTTTGTTCTAAAGGTATTTAATCTGAAGCTAACGTAACTAACAGGTTTCATGTTTGTTCTAAAGGTATTTAATCTGAAGCTAACGTAGCTAACAGGTTTCATGTTTGTTCTAAAGGTATTTAATCTGAAGCTAACGTAGCTAACAGGTTTCATGTTTGTTCTAAAGGTATTTAATCTGAAGCTAACGTAACGTTGGGACCCGTAATACTAACGGCTATTAGCTTACAGCTGACATCACTGTTAGCCACAGTACAATTCATATTCAGTATTTGAACAAATGTTGGATTGAAACCCAGGGGGCTAATCGCTAAGCTAATATGCTAATACGAAGCTAACATGCTAATATACACACTTACACACTTTGTCAGGAAAAGGTCCCCACACTGCAGTACCGTGTGTGACCTCTGGGGTTCACACACAGTCAGGAAAACCAACCTTGTGGGGACCAGGCCTATCAGGAGGCTGTTTGCTATTGATTCCAATGCTCGTTACCATGGAAACCAGGAGTCAGTCCCAATGGGAAAAATCGGTCCCCACGGGTTAACAATATGTCAGGTTTCGGTTCCCACCAGGATAGAAAAACGCTCACACACACACACACACACACACACACACACAGGTTTCATGTTTGTTCTAAAGGTATTTAATCTGAAGCTAACGTAGCTAACAGGTTTCATGTTTGTTCTAAAGGTATTTAATCTGAAGCTAACGTAGCTAACAGGTTTCATCGTGTTTGTTCTAAAGGTATTTAATCTGAAGCTAACGTAGCTAACAGGTTCATTGGTTCTGTGGTTGAGGTGATGTTGTTCTGGACTTCATCATCTATAAAGATGTTTCCAGTATTTAGTCTCATGTTCATTTAGAGGAGACTTATTACAACGTGTGGATAATATAAAGCTAACAGTTGTTGGATGGATTTAAATGTACATTATAAAGTATCAGCAGTGTTTTCATGTTTTAGATCAAAGTAATCAGATTATCTGTTAATATGAATGTTTCCCTCCATTTATAGTTCAGCACCATCAGATAATATAGTTACATGTGTGTTCATCCTTTCATATATTAATAGTAATTATAAGAGTAATTATTTAATTGACTGCTGTTAAATATTACAGCATTCATCAAACATATTGATGACTTTACATTTAATGAAGATTTAGACGAGAAGTTTCCACCAGTTAATGTGTCTAAAGGAGAATATCTGTTAATCAATAACTATTTATAATGAGCTGGTTCAACATACACACACACACACACCTGTATTTATTACTGTGTCATGTGATCATATACTGACAGTTAGACATAAAATGAACTCAGACATGAACCTAACCTTGTTCAGTCACCTTTGAACTGGTTTATGATTTAATATCCAGTATCATGCTGCTAGTGAAGTCCAACAGTAAACCTTTATTTCAGGTTGATGATGAACAGGTAATAAACAGTCTGAAACCTTTATAACTGTATCACACACATACTGATGAAGACATCTTTTCATTATAATATTCAGTGTTTGAACCAAACTAAGAGCTGCAGCAATATAAACCAAAGTTTACCTTTCATTCACTATCTTTATATTATATCAATATTAAATAAATGTCACATTATTAAGCTATAAAGTTCTTCAATGAGGACAGAGAGGAGTTCAGTAGTAATCTGTAATCTCATGCTGAGTGAAAACAGAGTTACTGTCCATAAAAGAGAGAGAGAGTGTGTGTGTGTGTGTGTGTGTGTGTGTGTGTGTGTGTGTGTGTGTGTGTGTGTGTGTGTGTGCGCAGTGGTGGAGGAAGGGGTTAAACCAGCTCACACAGACTGTGATAGATGTGTGATGTAGCTCCTCTCCAGTAAATCCTCCATTTTCCTCGTGAATCCATAAAAATGAACGAACTGAAGCTAACGTAACTAAAAGAAGAATCACATCAACATGAACATCAGAGATCAGATTATTGTTCTCAGATAGATGTGATGATCTTCCAGCTGTTCTCTCTCTGTTTCCTCTACAGTGATGTGTTGTTGTGTTTGTGTGAAGGTGTTTCTCTGCTATGGATCAGTGTGAGGACAGAGAGGAGGGAGTCCCTCCCTCTAAAAGCTCTCTGTGTGGGGAACATGACAGCCAGACCAAAGCTCAGAGGTGAGATGAGGATCTCTAACTGTCCATCACTGTTCTCCACTCACATCACTCCAGCATCATTATTCACACTCAAAGCTCTGTGTGTGTTGTGTTGAAGGACAAAGAAGCAGCACAGACCAGACTCTGCTGGACCTGGACCTGGACCTGGACCTGAACCTGGACCTGAACCCAGCTGTGTGTCCATGAAGAGTGACCGGTCCATGTGGAAACCTTTACATTTTAAATCTGGAAAACCGGCTCATAAAAGGTAAGAATGTAAAGTTGTAAAAACTGAACAGACTTCTCATTTTTTTTAAGATGCACATTTATCAGAGCTGTTGTTGTTTCAGGATCCATTGGAGACCAGAATCTCCTAGACCTGTACCCAGCTGTGTGTCCATGAAGAGCGACCGGTCCATGTGGAAACCTTTACATTTTAAATCTGGAAAACCGGCTCATAAAAGGTAAGAATGTAAAGACTTTTGTAACAGACTTTTCATTTCTTTTAAGAGTATCTGTCAGAGAGAGAGAGGAATGACCTGCAGCTGTGATTATGTGGTATGCTCTCTAACCACCAGGGCGCACCACACTTTTCATTTCTATCCAACATGTACATTTATCAGAACTGTTGTTGTTTCAGGATCCAGCAGAGACGAAACTCTCCTGGACCTGGACCTGAACCCAGCTGTGTGTCCATGAAGAGTGACCGGTCCATGTGGAAACCTTTACATTTTAAGTCTGGACAACCAGCTGATGGAAGGTAAGAATGTAAAGCTGTAAAGATTGAACAGACTTTCCTCCAGCTGATCAGATGTAAACTGTAACTGACAGTAAACGTTATGCTAGAAATGAACTGGTTTATATGACGTGTTGTTCGACCTCGTCAGTAAAAAGCCGGTCGTCATAGAGAGGGAGGAGACGTGATCATCATTTAAATATGGAGATAACACATCACATGTTCACACAGTCTCTCCTGGAACACATTCATGCTGTTTCACTCAGTTGTTCATATGAAAAGTGACATGATTTATTTATTTATACATTACAGACATAAAAACATGTTGAAGTGAAAACACTTATTTCCAACATGTTAAAAGACAAAACACAAGACAAACAACATGAAACTGAATCAGCACAAATTAAATAAACACAAAGTAAAACTGTCATTATAAAGCTGTTCCAGGTTGAGCATAGCTCAGCGGGTTGAGCACCCGCCCCATGTGCTGAGGCTACAGTCCTCGCTGCAGGCGATCCCGGTTCGAATCCCGAGTCTTATCCTGCGTGTCATTCCCCCTCTCTCTGCCTCCTGTTTCCTGTCTGTCTCCACTGTCCTGTCCATTAAAGGCAAAAAAAGCCCGAAAAAAATATACTTTAAAAAAAAAAATAAAGCTGTTCCATAAATAAGTCCTGACCTGACTTCTATAAGCTCCTCTCATGTTTAACAGCTGGATGTGTAACAGGAAGCTGTTCCACAACACAGCACCAGCTTTAAAAAAGGAACTTGTGCCTCCATTATTCACTGGAGGGACTTTATATGAACACACTGGCCCTGGTGTTACAGCCATGCTGAGGATGTTTCATTATCTGTCAAGTATTGAGGATCAAAGCCGTTGATAATGTTGAACATATGATGCAGCTTCTGTTGTTCTACTCTGAGCTGTACTGGCAGCAGTCCTACACTTCTGAATCCATCACAACCAACATGAGTTAAAGAGGAAACATTTCATTAATACTGAATCATATTATTTTATACCAGCTGCAGTTTGATCCTGAATTTAGATGTTAAACCACTGAACCAATCAGAACATCAGAATCAAACTGATGCTGTACCAATGAGGACATGAGAAGTTTCTACAGAAAAGTCAAAAACCTTCATTTGTGAAACAGGAAGTGAAGTTTTACCTCAGACATCACACCTGCCTATTTTCTCACTTACACACACCTCAATGTCATGTTCATACTGGGAGCTGCCCAGTTCAACCAGTCTGATACAAGCAGACACTGAGCAGCTCCACTGCAGCAGCTGCAGGTTGTAGCTGCCTTGCTCCAGGGCACTTCAGCAGTGTACAGTGAGGGAGGGAGAGCTGTATGGAGGTTTGTTCAGAGCTGTTGGGACTAAACCAAACTGACTGATGAAGCCAAACACTGAGCTGAAAGCTACAGACTGAGCTGTTGATTCTCAGTGGGATCAGCAGGACTAGTAAAGCTTCACCACTACAGGGAGTCATCTGATTCTCTGCTCACATCCAAATATCACTTGATGGACGTTTAGCTTGTGTTTATCTCTGTGTGGACAGACATAATGTGAGCTCATTCTTCATGATTCCTCCACAGAGTAGACCAGGAGAGCTCAGAGGTTCCCAGTGGTCAGTCTGCCCAGCAGCATCAAACACACCTGGACTCCATATTTATGGTCTGTACATGTACAACAACTACTTTTACATCTATTGTGTTCACAATCATCTCCATGCTGCACTTTGTAGACCAGTGGATTGTCAGTGTGTCCAACATGGATCTGATGTTTGCTTCATGACGTTAGTTTGATTGTGTCATTCATATATTATTCTGTTCCAGCTGCTGGAGGAGAACATCGTCACTTTTGTGAAGAACGAGCTGAAGAAGATGCAGAAGTTTCTGAGTCCAGATGACCCAGAATGCTTAGAGAGTCAGAGGGAGGATGAGGAGGTGTTGGACGGTGAGGAGGAAGAGCAGAGGAGGAGCAGCAGAGAGGCATTTCTGAAGATCACACTGCACTTCCTGAGGAGAATGAAGCAGGAGGAGCTGGCTGAGCGTCTGCAGAGCAGTAAGAGGATTTCTATAAAGATTTAACATGATGGATAAATGAGATATTTACTGAAGTCTCAAGAGATGGAGGGAAATATGTTTATATTCTGTTTTGTGTTTGTTCATTCAGGAGCTCGTGCTGCAAAGTGTCGACGTAAACTCAAGTCTAACCTGCAGAAGAAGTTCCAGTGTCTGTTTGAGGGGATCGCTAAAGCAGGAAACCCAACCCTTCTGAATCAGATCTACACACCGCTCTACATCACAGAGGGAGGGACTGCAGAGGTCAATGATGAACATGAGATCAGACAGATTGAAACAGCATCCAGGAAACCAGACAGACCAGAAACACCAATCAGACAAGAAGACATCTTTAAAGCCTCACCTGGAAGAGATGAACCAATCAGAACAGTGATGACAAAGGGAGTGGCTGGCATTGGGAAAACAGTCTTAACACAGAAGTTCACTCTGGACTGGGCTGAAGACAAAGCCAACCAGGACATACACTTCACATTTCCATTCACTTTCAGAGAGCTGAATCTGGTGAAAGAGAAAAAGTACAGCTTGGTGGAACTTGTTCACCACTTCTTTACTGAAACCAAAGAAGCAGGAATCTGCAGGTTTGAAGAGTTCCAGGTTGTGTTCATCTTTGACGGTCTGGATGAGTGTCGACTTCCTCTGGACTTCCACAACACTGAGATCCTGACTGATGTTACAGAGTCCACCTCAGTGGATGTGCTGCTGACAAACCTCATCAGGGGGAAACTGCTTCCCTCTGCTCACCTCTGGATAACCACACGACCTGCAGCAGCCAATCAGATCCCTCCTGAGTGTGTCGGCATGGTGACAGAGGTCAGAGGGTTCACTGACCCACAGAAGGAGGAGTACTTCAGGAAGAGATTCAAAGATGAGGAGCAGGCCAGAACCATCATCTCCCACATCAAGACATCACGAAGCCTCCACATCATGTGCCACATCCCAGTCTTCTGCTGGATCACTGCTACAGTTCTGGAGGATGTGTTGAAAAGCAGAGAGAGAGGAGAGCTGCCCAAGACCCTGACTGAAATGTACATCTACTTCCTGGTGCTTCAGTCCAAACTGAAGAAGGTCAAGTATGATGAAGGAGCTGAGACAGATCCACACTGGAGTCCAGAGAGCTGGAAGATGATTGAGTCTCTGGGAAAACTGGCTTTTGAGCAGCTGCAGAAAGGCAACCTGATCTTCTATGAATCAGACCTGACAGAGTGTGGCATCGATATCAGAGCAGCCTCAGTGTACTCAGGAGTGTTCACACAGGTCTTTAAAGAAGAGAGAGGGCTGTACCAGGACAAGGTGTTCTGCTTCGTCCATCTGAGCCTTCAGGAGTTTCTGGCTGCTCTTCGTGTCCATCTGACATTCATCAAGTCTGGAGTCAATCTGCTGGAAGAACAACAAACAACATCCAGGTGGTCTAAAGTTTTTAAAGACAAATCAACACGTTTCTACCAGAGTGCTGTGGACGAGGCCTTAAAGAGTCCAAATGGACACCTGGACTTGTTCCTCCGCTTCCTCCTGGGTCTTTCACTGCAGACCAATCAGACTCTCCTACGAGGTCTGCTGAGACAGACAGGAAGTAGCTCACAGACCAATCAGAAAACAGTTCAGTACATCAAGAAGAAGCTCAGTGAGAATGTGTCTGCAGAGAGAAGCATCAATCTGTTCCACTGTCTGAATGAACTGAATGATCGTTCTCTAGTGGAGGAGATCCAACAGTCCCTGAGATCAGGAAGTCTCTCCACAGATGAACTGTCTCTTGCTCAGTGGTCAGCTCTGGTCTTCATCTTACTGTCATCAGAAAAAGATCTGGACGTGTTTGACCTGAAGAAATACTCTGCTTCAGAGGAGGCTCTTCTGAGGCTGCTGCCAGTGGTCAAAGCCTCCACCAAAGCTCTGTAAGTACACAGATAGTTATTGATTTATTGATTGATGAGATATTTCCAGAGGCGAGAAAAATAAATGATTGATTAAATATTTTTCTGAATGTATTCTCCAGACTGACTGACTGTAACCTCTCAGAGAGAAGCTGTGCAGCTCTGTCCTCAGTTCTCAACTCCCAGTCCTCTAGTCTGAGAGATCTGGACCTGAGTAACAACAACCTGCCGAATTCAGGAGTGAAGCAGCTTTCTGCTGGACTGGAGAGTCAACACTGTGGACTGGAAACTCTCAGGTCAGATCAAGTTATACTTTGTCTTTGAAGTATTTTTCTCAACTATGAAGTTCAGCTTTTCTGATGTCAGGAAGTTTTTCACCAGGTCTTTATTTTCACAGGAAATAAAATGTTAGGATTTTCCAGTTTATCTTTCCTTGATACAGCTTTATAAACTAAAGAATCCGATCTTTACTTTTATATCATGTGATTGAGATATTTACGTCTGTTTATCACAGATTCTGATGTATTTAACTTGTATCTCCAGGTTGAGTGTCTGTAACCTCTCAGAGAGAAGCTGTGCAGCTCTGTCCTCAGTTCTCAGCTCCCAGTCCTCTAGTCTGAGAGATCTGGACCTGAGTAACAACAACCTGCAGGATTCAGGAGTGAAGCAGCTTTCTGCTGGACTGGAGAGTCCACACTGCGGACTGGAAACTCTCAGGTTTGATAAGTGATTTATATTACTGTATTACTCTTTATTCTGATTACTTTATTATTAACTGTCACATCTCCAGCTGGTTTAGAACAGAACACCAATGACTGCAGCTGGTGCTTGGCAGAGATTTAATATCATCAATGTTTAGATTTATTTAAATCGAAATATTATTTGTTCTTCTTGTTCATTATTGTCTCTCCAGGTTGACTGACTGTAACCTCTCAGAGAGAAGCTGTGCAGCTCTGTCCTCAGTTCTCAGCTCCCAGTCCTCTAGTCTGAGAGATCTGGACCTGAGTAATAACGACCTGCAGGATTCAGGAGTGAAGCAGCTTTCTGCTGGACTGGAGAGTCCACACTGTGGACTGGAAACTCTCAGGTCAGGATTCATCAACCTGTTCAACTGATCATCATTTAAACTGTGATTTATATGAGGAGATAAACACCTGGACATTTTCTCTACTCAGATTATCTTCAGCATGTGTTTAGACCCTGTGAATAACTTTCTATTAATATATATTTATTAGTTTTGTTGTGTCTCTGCTGTTGGAACCTGAAATACCAGAGAGGAGTTTAACTGTGTAACTGGCTCAAAGTAAAACACACAGACAGTTATTCAGTGAACACCTTTTTGGTAACAGTTGTAGTTTCTTTTAATCTCAGAGCAGTATCTGTGCTGGGATGATGGTGATTGTTATTCACCATGGTGATATGACACTTCACCTCAGCTTTTATCTGGTTAACCACCATTTAATTCTTCTTTGGTTTCAAACAACCTTAAAACTGGATGGTCACTGAAACTGAATAAAGGACTCAGAAATGTTTGCTTTCTGTTATCTTTTACTGTTATTTCCACAGTGTTCAGTCCTTATTTGTACATTAGTTGTGATTCCTGTTCTGTATTCAACTGTGAGCATCTGAGACGGAGTCATCTGTCACCTGCAGCTCTTCATCCAATCAGCTCCCTGTGGCTGCTTTTTATTTGACTATTATTTTATTTACATCTATTTTTAGCAGTGAAGAATTAGCAGTCGCTGACATCATGTTAACTAAGGTTACAGGAAGCTGGAAGTACTTCACAGTAAAAGCTTTACAGTGGAAAATATGAAGTTGAACTGTAAAGATGACAGAAACACATTGGTGTTGACAGTAATAAACACAGGAGCTTCCGGTCCTGCAGTGATCTCAGATCATGTGACATGTGTGTTGTTTTGTGTGTGTTCAGTGTGTCAGGATGTCTGATCACAGAGGAAGGCTGTGCTTCTCTGGCCTCAGCTCTGAGGTCCAACCCCTCCCATCTGAGAGAGCTGGACCTGAGATACAATCATCCAGGAGACTCAGGACAGAAGATCCTGTCTGCTGGACTGAAGGATCCACACTGGAGACTGGACACTCTCAGGTATGGACAGACAGGTGGACACTCTCAGGTATGGAGAAGACAGGTGGACATTCTCAGGTATGGACAGACAGGTGGACACTCTCAAGTATGGACAGACAGGTGGACACTCTCAGGTATGGACAGAGAGGTAGACACTCTCAGGTATAGACAGACAGGTATGGACAGACAGGTGGACACTCTCAGGTATGGACAGACAGATGGACACTCTCAGGTATAGACAGACAGGTATGGACAGACAGGTGGACATTCTCAGGTATGGACAGATGGACTCTCTTAGGTATGGACAGACAGACAGGTGGACACTTTCAGGTATGGACAGACAGATGGACACTCTCAGGTATGGACAGACAGGTGGACACTCTCAGGTATGGACAGATGGACACTCAGGTATGGACAGACAGATGGACACTCATGTATGGACAGACAGGTGGACATTCTCAGGTATGGACAGACAGATGGACACTCATGTATGGACAGACAGATGGACACTCTCAGGTATGGACAGACAAGTGGACACTCTCAGGTATGGACAGACAGGTGGACACTCTCAGGTATGGACAGACAGGTGGACATTCTCAGGTATGGACAGACAGGTGGACAGACAGATGTTTGACTCTCTCTCCTCCTTTCAGGCTGCAGCCTGCTGGAGAACGATGGTTGACACCAGGTCCTTGGAGATGTAAGTGTGTTTTCATTCATCAAACTATGACATCACTCATTCACATCCTGCTGAGGATGAAGATGATGACATCATCAATAACTGATCAGCTGTATTGTGTCTCGTTCTCTCCATCAGATGCCTGTGAACTGGAACTGGATCCAAACACAGTGAACAGAAACCTCAAACTGTCTGATAACAACAGGAAGGTGACATATGTGGAGGAGGATCAGTCATATCCTGATCATCCAGACAGATTTGATGACTGGTGTCCTCAGCTGCTGAGTAGAAATGATCTGACTGGTCGCTGTTACTGGGAGGTCGAGTGGAGAGGAACAGTTTATATATCAGTGAGTTACAGAAGAATCAGCAGGAAAGGAAACAGTGATGACTGTGTGTTTGGATATAATGATCAGTCCTGGAGTCTGAGATGCTCTGATGATGATGGTCGTTACTATGTCTGGCACGATAACAGAGAAACACGCATCTCCTCATTCATCTCCTCCTCCTCCTCCTCCTCCTCCTCCTCCGTCTCTAACAGAGTAGCAGTGTATGTGGACTGTCCTGCTGGCACTCTGTCCTTCTACAGAGTCTCCTCTGACACACTGATCCACCTCCACACCTTCAACACCACATTCACTGGACCTCTGTGTGCTGGGTTCTGGGTCTACTCTGGCTCAGTGTCTCTGTAGGACAGACAGTCTGCAGACAGACGGTTCAGTGTCTCTGTGTGGTCTGTAGGACAGACAGTCTGCAGACAGACGGTTCAGTGTCTCTGTGTGGTCTGTAGGACAGACAGTCTGCAGACAGACGGTTCAGTCTGAACAGGATCACACACACAGCTGATATTTATGATCATTGTTATTTAGTATACAGAGAATCATTGTAGTGTAATTATAATGTAGTTTGTGTAATGAATCATTTCTAGTCCAGAATGAAGGACTGACAGTAGGAAGAGTCGTCATGTTTTATGTTAATGTCTGAACTACATTAAAGGCTCTGGTCATGTGACATGTTGACCAATCAGAGTCTCTGATTGGTTGTTGAGATGAGCTGATGTCACTCTGTGTCTTACAATAAAAACTGTTTCATCTTCAACCAAAACAGTTTCATGTTTTATTCATCTTTGTGTTAATAGTTAATAATTATTCATTTATTGTCCAGCCTGCTGTTTCACATCCTTCAAGCCCGGAGACCACTGTACACTATGTTTGAGTACGCCAAATTAACCTTTTTAATCTCCTTAACAACTGTGGAAAGTCTGTTTTTATCTCTGGCCCACTCCCCACACTTGTCGTGGCGCTGGTAGTTTTAGCAGGATTCTTTACCTCCACACCTGGCTCCAGTCCGCCTGCACAGCACACAACATTGGTTTTATTCGTAACTTCGACTTGTTCTGGGAGCGACCCTCCTTTTACTGACGAGACAGTCTTCACCTGAACATGCTGGGGTGCCACATGCTCGCCTCCACCTTCCAGCACGCTGTACATTACGCACGTGACAGACTATCAATGTTTACACTCCACACACTGCCATCTCCCTCCCACTTCACGCCCTACAGGACCTTCTCAGAGTACCTCCTCCTGCCACAACTCCCCCTACAGGCCCTATCTGTCATTGCCACCATCACCATATCAGCCTATCATCCCTTCTCCAGAAACCGGCACACCCTACTGTCCACCTCCAGAACCCAACCCCCCCCCCCTCCCCACCTTTGACCTCGAGTGCTGCCATTTTTGCCCCCCTCACCTCCCCTTCCTCTGTGACCCTTCCCATACTCTCCCTCTGGTCACATCGCTCTCCAACTCCCTCATTACATCATCACAACAAACAACACGTGAATCTGTCCAACCTCCGTTCACTTCCCCAGTGCTCACAACCAGTCACACAGCAACGTCACCTGAAAGTGGCTCTGCTTACCACTCGCTCACTCAACAATAAAAGCCTTATTCTCAATGAGTTTATAACGGACAGTAAACTGGATTTCCTCTCTGCCTCACTGAAACCCGGCACAAACCCTTGGACTACTTCTCACTAAACCAGACCACACCCCCACGGCTTCACATACATTGAAAAAGCTCACTCTGGGGGGAGGGGGGGGGGTGTTGCTGCTGTTTATAGAAAGGACATTATAATAACTTCCATCTTCATCCCCGCCTCTCACTCATTATTGCCTTTTAACTCTCTGGTCCCCCTCCTTTAGTCATTGCTGTCATTTATCCCCCCCCCCGAAGCCACACTCCTCCTTTCTCTCCGACTTCTCTGATTTTCTGACCCAGCTATGTGCCATCTCACCTTCTGCTTTCCTCCTGGGCGATTTATCGACAACTCCAACTGCAAACCTGCCCCTGAGTTCCTGGATCTGCTGCAATGCCTCAATTTCAACAGTTTGTATTGTGAAGGTATTTATTTACACACACAGTAACACACACACACACAGTAACACACACACACATACACACACACAGTAACACACACACACATACACACAGTAACACACACACATACTGTTGTGTCAACTGAGAAGGAAAAGAAAAAGGAAAAAAGAACCCTATCCCTCCAAACCCTAACCCCAGAGCCAAAATACCAAAATAATCAGGAACAGGAACAGGAAGTGGACCACATTCACCTGCACACCCAGGAGGTTTGAAATGTTTGTCTGCACGTTCAGTCAGCCCCTCTCACCTCACACACGACCGCAACTGTTGGTTGACCGAAGGACGCAACTGGTAGCAACTGGTAGCAACTGGTAGGGGAAATCAAATCTTAATTGTGGATATTTTGTGAAATTTGTAGGCAAAGTAAATTAAGTTGAATTGGTTGTATCATGATTTAAGTGATTTACTTTATTGCCTATATATATTATTTATGGAGTAGTTAAATGATTGAAAATGTACTGTAATACTTTCAGTTAATGTAACAAATGAGACTTAAGTTAATTTGAATTATTACTTACATTTGTACATTTACATTTATTTAGAAATCTTTTGAAGAAAATGTTTATTGATTGATTTGAAACTAATTCACATTTTCTGTTATCGTAGATTATCAACCTACTCCACCCTACCCTGATCTACTCCACCCTACCCTGATCTACTCCACCCTACCCTGATCTACTCCACCCTACCCTGATCTACTCCACCCTACCCTGATCTACTCCACCCTACCCTGATCTACTCCACCCTACCCTGATCTACTCCACCCGACCCTGATCTACTCCACCCTACCCTGATCTACTCCACCCGACCCTGATCTACTCCACCCTACCCTGATCTACTCCACCCTACCCTGATCTACTCCACCCTACCCTGATCTACTCCACCCTACCCTGATCCATCCATGATCTGTTCTGTTCTGTACCCACCTTCAAGGAAAATAAAAAATAAAACTATGGAATGGAGTTGAGTTGTCCCTTGCATCCCTGCGGTGAACAAAGCAGTTTTTCAAGTTTGGGCAAAGTTGTGGTCGAAGATGACATTACTTGACACACACACACACACACACACACACACACACACACACACACACACACACACACACACACACACACACACACACACACACACACACACACACACACACACACACACACACAGACAGTCACACACACAGTAATACATACATACACACACAGTAACACACACGCACACACACACACAGTAACACAGTAACACACACACACACACAGTAACACAGTAACACACACACACAGTAACACAGTAACATACACACACACACACACAGTAACATACACACACACACACACAGTAATACACACACACACAGTAACACAGTAACACACACACACAGTAACACACACACAGTAACACACACACACACAGTAACACACACACACAGTAACACACACACACACTCACACATACACACAGTAACACACACACAGTAACACACACACACACTCACACATACACACAGTAACACACACTCACACACACACACAGTAACACACACACACACACACACAGTAACACACACACACACACACACAGTAACACACACACACAGTAACACACACACAGTTTGTCCTGAAGGTGGCGCCAGAGGAAAACTCTGTTTATTTATTTAGTTATTAACTATTATTAAAGTTTGTTTGTGTGTAATTCATAAATAAATGAGAATAAAAGTTTCTATATTTAAATTATATGTGAAATCATCACAAACTGCATAGAATCTATTATTCATGATTATAGTAAAGATGCTTTTATTTTGAAGTGATTTGTGTTCATTAGATCAACTTTCACTGGACTGAAGTGAACTTTCCTTTATTGAACTCTGTAGTTCTGTTAGTGACACAAACATCCTGCAGTTAGTGTTTCTACCAGCAGATGGCGCCACTTCTCCATCCAGCCTCCCCTCTCTCTCTCTCTCTCTCTCTCTCTCTCTCTCTCTCTCTCTCTGTCTCTCTCTCTCTCTCTCTCTCTCTCTCTCTCTCTCTCTCTCTCTCTGTCTCTCTCTCTCTCTCACACTCTCTCTCTTTCTGCTCATTTCCTGTTTAGTTTACTTTCACTTTGTGTACTCGATGTGTCGCAGCCTCTTTTCTTCTTCTGAAGGTATTTATTATAACTTTATTCAGTTTGTATTGTGAAGGTATTTATTATAACTTTATTCAGTTTGTATTGTGAAGGTATTTATTATAACTTTATTCAGTTTGTATTGTGAAGGTATTTATTATAACTTTATTCAGTTTGTATTGTGACAGTTTTCACAGTTTGACTCTTGAATGACTCTTTGTTCATCTTGTTAGTTTAGTTCCAGTAGAAACAGCAGAAATCTGTAGTTCTGAACTCTACTAACAGTCAACAGATCAACAGGAAGTGTTCCTCCATTTTAAAGTGTCTGATAACAGCTGACAGTACTGAGTCAGTGTTCATCAATAACTTCACACATTGTAATCTGTTACAGTTACTGATGATTACAAAGGAGGTAATTCATTTAGATTTTTTTTTAAGGGGGGGTAATGGGGGGTTAATGGGGTGTGTGTGGGGGGGGTTAATGGGCGGGGGGGGGTAATGGGGGGTTAATGGGAACAGCTGGAAACACTGGTTAGAAGATTAGAAAGGGCATCAAATGTAATAAATTACATTACTTTGATGAAGTCATTACTATAGTTACATTACTCATTACAATTTTAACAGAGTAACTAGTAATCTATTACATTTTAAACAGAGTAACTAGTAATCTATTACATTTTAAACAGAGTAACTAGTAACTAGTAATCTATTACATTTTAAATAGAGTAACTAGTAATCTATTACATTTTAAACAGAGTAACTAGTAATCAGTGATCTATTACATTTCCACACGCTGAGTCCATTTAACATCTTTTTGACCTCCAACACACGCATTGGGGATGTCTTAAAAAGAGAAAATACTGTTATATGTTATAGTCGGTATGTTTATGGATGAAATAAAGTCACACCCAGTCTGCCCCCGATGACCACGCGATGCTGCAGAGTCGAGTCAACCCCCAGGGCCCTGCCACCGAGAAGCTTTTTGACCACCTCCAGGAGAGCTTGGGCCACTTGGACTCAATGTCCCCCGCCTCCCCCGGTACGTGGTCGAAGCTCTCCCGGAGGTGTGAGTTGAAACTCTCTCTGACAGGAGACTCTGCCAGACGTTCCCAGCAGACCCTCACAATACGTTTGGGTGTGCCAGGTCTGACCGGCATCCTCCCCCACCATCGGAGCCAACTCACCACCAGGTGGTGATCAGCTGACAGCTCCGCCCCTCTCTTCACCCGAGTGTCCAAGACATGCGGCCGCAAGTCCGACGACACGACTACAAAGTCAATCATCGAACTGCGGCCTAGGGTGTCCTGGTGCCAAGTGCACATATGGACCCCCCCCCCCCTTATTCCTGAACATGGTGTTCGTTATGGACAACCTGTGACGAGCACAGAAGTCCAATAACAGAACACCGCTCGGGTTCAGATCGGGGGGGCCGTTCCTCCCAATCACACCCTTCCAGGTCTCACTGTCGCTGCCAACGTGAGCGTTGAAGTCCCCCAGCAGAACGAGGGAATCCCCAGAGGGAGACTCTCCAGCCCCCCCTCCAAGGAGTCCAAGAAGGGTGGATACTCTGAGCTGCTGTTTGGACCATAGGCACAAACAACAGTCAGGATCGGTCCCCCCACCCGAAGGCGGAGGGAGGCTACCCTCTCGTCTACCGGGGTGAACTCCAACATACAGGCACTAAGCCGGGGGGCAATAAGTATTGCCACCCCTGCCTGGCGCCTCTCACCAGTGGCAACTCCAGAGTGGACGAGAGTCCAACCCCTCTGGAGGAGACTGGTTCCAGACTGGTTCCAGACTGGTTCCAGAGCCCTTGCTGTGTGTCGAGGTGAGGCCGACTATATCTAGCCGGAACTTCTCAACCTCGCGCACCAGCTCAGGCTCCTTCCCCACCAGAGAGGTGACGTTCCACGTCCCTATAGCTAGCTTCTGCTGCCGAGGGTCGGACCACCAAGGTCCCCGCCTTCGGCTGCCGCCCAGCTCACAGCACACCCGACCCGTTTGGCCCCTCGTACGGGTGGTGGGTCCACTGGAAGGGGGGCTGTGCCCGGCCGGGCCCCATGGGAGAAGGCTCGGGCACCAGGCACTCACCAATGAGCCCCACACCCAGGCCTGGCTCCAGGGGGGGCCCCGGTGACCATATATTGCTCAGAGATGCAGTTCACGTGTCCATAACGCGTACTTCCTGCTGCTGCATCACGATAAAACAGAAAGTCTATCAGTCTGTCTTTACATATAACT
Source organism: Scomber colias (assembly GCA_021039105.1). Classification (NCBI taxonomy): domain Eukaryota; kingdom Metazoa; phylum Chordata; class Actinopteri; order Scombriformes; family Scombridae; genus Scomber; species Scomber colias. The sequence goes on from JAJDFG010000376.1 coordinate 186,405, forward strand.
GAGAAGCTCCTCTCTAGTAAATCCTTCATTTTCCTCCTGAATCCATAAAAAAGGCAAATGAACCGTGAAGAAGAATCACATCAACATGAACATCAGAGATCAGATCAGATTATTGTTCTCAGATAGATGTGATGATCTTCCAGCTGTTCTCTCTGTGTTTCCTCTACAGATGAAGGTAGAACGTCTCTGTGAGCTGATGTGAATCCAGCAGCATCTGTCCAGGTAACATGACGAGCTGCTGCTGCTCTGACTGGATATAGTAGACTTGGAAGAAGAGGAACATTTAAAATGATGAAGAGCTTTTCAAAGTCTGTTTAATAGAAGTGAAAAGTGATCTGATCCCCAAAGAAACAGCAACAGGAAGTGTTTCCCTCTTGTCTTCAAACCATCCAAAAGCTTCCTGTATAAACATTTTCATTGTGTTCTCCTAAACCTGTTTAATATATAAAGCTTTATATTTGATTTGACTTTCTGTGTCATATTTAAACTGTTCAGTTACGATGGCTCTGAACTCATCACTTAAGAACACGTGCTGCTTGCATGAGGCTCATTGTGAGCTTTGTGAAAGTGATTTGTTGGACACTGCAGCTCAAAGTGCCAACAGCATGAAAGTGTCAGATGAGTGTATTTAGTATTGAAGTGACTGAGCTGCTCTCCTCCAGTCAGAGCTGTGTGTGTTTGTCGTGTGACTGAGAGGAATGAAGAGAAATGATGTGTTGTTGTGTTTGTGTGAAGGTGTTTCTCTGCTATGGATCAGAGTGAGGACAGAGAGGAGGGAGTCCCTCCCTCTAAAAGCTCTCTGTGTGGGGAACATGACAGCCAGACCAAAGCTCAGAGGTGAGATGAGGATCTCTAACTGTCCATCACTGTTCTCCACTCACATCACTCCACCATCATTATTCACACTCAAAGCTCTGTGTGTGTTGTGTTGAAGGACAAAGAAGCAGCACAGACCTGAACCTGGACCTGGACCTGAACCTGGACCTGAACCCAGCTGTGTGTCCATGAAGAGCGACCGGTCTATGGAGAACCCTTTATATTTTAAATCTGGTCAACCAGCTGATGGAAGGTAAGAATGTAAAGCTGTACAGACTGAACAGACTTTCCTCCAGCTGATCAGATGTAAACTGTAACTGACAGTAAACGTTATGCTAGAAATGAACTGGTTTATATGACGTGTTGTTCGACCTCGTCAGTGAAAAGCCGGCCGTCATAGAGAGGGAGGAGACGTGATCATCATTTAAATATGGAGATAACACATCACATGCTCACACAGTCTCTCCTGGAACACATTCATGCTGTTTCACTCAGTTGTTCATATGAAAAGTGACATGATTTATTTATTTATACATTACAGACATAACAACATGTTGAAGTGAAAACACTTATTACCAACATGTTAAAAGACAAAACACATGAAACTGAATCAGCACAAATTAAATCAAATAATAAACACAAAGTAAAACTGTCATTATAAAGCTGTTCCATAAATAAGTCCTGACCTGACTTCTATAAGCTCCTCTCATGTTTAACAGCTGGATGTGTAACAGGAAGCTGTTCCACAACACAGCACCAGCTTAAAAAAGGAACTTGTGCCTCCATTATTCACTGGAGGGACTTTATATGAACACACTGGCCCTGGTGTTACAGCCATGCTGAGGATGTTTCATTATCTGTCAAGTATTGAGGATCAAAGCCGTTGATAATGTTGAACATATGATGCAGCTTCTGTTGTTCTACTCTGAGCTGTACTGGCAGCAGTCCTGCACTTCTGAATCCATCACAACCAACATGAGTTAAAGAGAAAACATTTCATTAATACTGAATCATATTATTTTATATCAGCTGCAGTTTGATCCTGAATTTAGATGTTAAACCACTGAACCAATCAGAACATCAGAATCAAACTGATGCTGTACCAATGAGGACATGAGAAGATGCTACAGAAAAGTCAAAAACCTTCATTTGTGAAACAGGAAGTGACGTTTTACCTCAGACATGACACCTGCCTACTTTCTCACTTACACACACCTCAATGTCATGTTCATACTGGGAGCTGCCCAGTTCAACCAGTCTGATACAAGCAGACACTGAGCAGCTCCACTACAGCAGCTGCAGGTTGTAGCTGCCTTGCTCCAGGGCACTTCAGCAGTGTACAGTGAGGGAGGGAGAGCTGTATGGAGGTTTGTTCAGAGCTGTTGGGACTAAACCAAACTGACTGATGAAGCCAAACACTGAGCTGAGAGCTACAAACAGACTGAGCTGTTGATTCTCAGTGGGATCAGCAGGACTAGTAAAGCTTTACCACTACAGGGAGTCATCTGATTCTCTGTTCACATCCAAATATCACTTGATGGACCTTTAGCTTGTGTTTGTCTCTGTGTGGACAGACATAATGTGAGCTCATTCTTCATGATTCCTCCACAGAGTGGACCAGGAGAGCTCAGAGGTTCCCAGTGGTCAGTCTGCCCAGCAGCATCAAACACACCTGGACTCCATATTTACGGTCTGTACATGTACAACAACTACTTTTACATCTATTGTGTTCACAATCATCTCCATGCTGCACTCTGTAGACCAGTGGATTGTCAGTGTGTCCAACATGGATCTGATGTTTGCTTCATGATGTTAGTTTGATTGTGTCATTCATATATTATTCTGTTCCAGCTGCTGGAGGAGAACATCGTCACTTTTGTGAAGAATGAACTGAAGAAGATGCAGAAGCTTCTGAGTCCAGATGACCCCGAATGCTTAGAGAGTCAGAGGGAGGATGAGGAGGTGTTGGACGGTGAGGAGGAAGAGCAGAGGAGGAGCAGCAGAGAGGCATTTCTGAAGATCATAGTACACTTCCTGAGGAGAATGAAGGAGGAGGAGCTGGCTGAGCGTCTGCAGAGCAGTAAGAGGATTTTAACAGATTTAACATGATGGAGAGGAAATGGAGGCAACATGGGAGAGGTTTATATTTCAAACTCTGCTGTAAATATGATGTACACATCTGCATCAGATCTATGAATTCTTCTGAGCTGAAAACAGTCAGAAACTGTTTGTCATCAACTGATGAGCTGAATAGATTTCATAGTGAGGAAAATATAAACATCTGCAGTTTAATGTTTACATTCTACCAATTTACTGTAGAATCATCTGATTGATTTCATTTGTTGTTTGTTCATTCAGGAACTGGTGCTGCAAAGTGTCGACGTAAACTCAAATCTAACCTGGAGAAGAAGTTCCAGTGTCTGTTTGAGGGGATCGCTAAAGCAGGAAACCCAACCCTTCTGAATCAGATCTACACACCGCTCTACATCACAGAGGGAGGGACTGCAGAGGTCAATGATGAACATGAGGTCAGACAGATTGAAACAGCATCCAGGAAACCAGACAGACCAGAAACAACAATCAGACAAGAAGACATCTTTAAAGGCTCACCTGGAAGAGATGAACCAATCAGAACAGTGATGACAAAGGGAGTGGCTGGCATTGGGAAAACAGTCTTAACACAGAAGTTCACTCTGGACTGGGCTGAAGACAAAGCCAACCAGGACATACACTTCACATTTCCATTCACTTTCAGAGAGCTGAATGTGCTGAAAGAGAAAAAGTACAGCTTGGTGGAACTTGTTCATCACTTCTTTACTGAAACCAAAGAAGCAGGAATCTGCAGGTTTGAAGAGTTCCAGGTTGTGTTCATCTTTGACGGTCTGGATGAGTGTCGACTTCCTCTGGACTTCCACAACACTGAGATCCTGACTGATGTTACAGAGTCCACCTCAGTGGATGTGCTGCTGACAAACCTCATCAGGGGGAAACTGCTTCCCTCTGCTCGCCTCTGGATAACCACACGACCTGCAGCAGCCAATCAGATCCCTCCTGAGTGTGTCGGCATGGTGACAGAGGTCAGAGGGTTCACTGACCCACAGAAGGAGGAGTACTTCAGGAAGAGATTCAGAGATAAGCAGCAGGCCAGCATCATCATCTCCCACATCGAGACATCACGAAGCCTCCACATCATGTGCCACATCCCAGTCTTCTGCTGGATCACTGCGACAGTTCTGGAGGATGTGTTGAAAAGCAGAGAGGGAGGAGAGCTGCCCAAGACCCTGACTGAGATGTACATCTACTTCCTGGTGCTTCAGTCCAAACTGAAGAAGGTCAAGTATGATGGAGGAGCTGAGACAGATCCACACTGGAGTCCAGAGAGCAGAAATATGATTGAGTCTCTGGGAAAACTGGCTTTTGAGCAACTTCAGAAAGGCAACCTGATCTTCTATGAATCAGACCTGACAGAGTGTGGCTTTGATATCAAAGCAGCCTCAGTGTACTCAGGAGTGTTCACACAGGTCTTTAAAGAGGAGAGAGGGCTGTACCAGGACAAGGTGTTCTGCTTCGTCCATCTGAGTGTTCAGGAGTTTCTGGCTGCTCTTCATGTCCATTTGACATTCATCAAGTCTGGAGTCAATCTGCTGGAAGAAGAACAAACATCATCCTGGTCTGATGTATTCACAGGCAAATCAACACGTTTCTACCAGAGTGCTGTGGACGAGGCGTTAAAGAGTCCAAATGGACACTTGGACTTGTTCCTCCGCTTCCTCCTCGGTCTTTCACTGCAGACCAATCAGACTCTCCTACGAGGTCTCCTGAGACAGACAGGAAGTAGCTCACAGACCAATCAGAAAACAGTTCAGTACATCAAGAAGAAGCTCAGTGAGAATGTGTCTGCAGAGAGAAGCATCAATCTGTTCCACTGTCTGAATGAACTGAATGATCGTTCTCTAGTGGAGGAGATCCAACAGTACCTGAGATCAGGAAGTCTCTCCACAGACAAACTGTCTCCTGCTCAGTGGTCAGCTCTGGTCTTCATCTTACTGTCATCAGAAAAAGATCTGGACGTGTTTGACCTGAAGAAATACTCTGCTTCAGAGGAGGCTCTTCTGAGGCTGCTGCCAGTGGTCAAAGCCTCCAACAAAGCTCTGTAAGTACTCAGATAGATTATTGATTCATTGATTGATAAGATATTTCCAGAGGTGAGAAAAATAAATGATTGATTAAATATTTTTCTAAATGTATTCTCCAGGTTGAGTGACTGTCACCTCTCGGAGAGAAGCTGTGCAGCTCTGTGCTCAGTTCTCAGCTCCCAGTCCTCTAGTCTGAGAGATCTGGACCTGAGTAACAACAACCTGCAGGATTCAGGAGTGAAGCAGCTTTCTGCTGGACTGGAGAGTCCACACTGTACACTACAGACTCTCAGGTCAGATCAAGTTATACTTTGTCTTTCAAGTATTTTTCTCAAGTATGAGGTTCAGCTTTTCTAATGTCAGGATTTCAGATTCACAGAAGTTTTTCACCAGGTCTTTATTTTTACAGGAAATAAAATGTTAGGATTTTCCAGTTTATCTTTGATTGACTCAGCTTTATAAACTAAAGAAACTGATCTTTACTTTTATATCATGTGATTGAGATATTTACGTCTGTTTATCACAGATTCTGATGTATTTAACTTGTATCTCCAGGTTGAGTGTCTGTAACCTATCAGAGAGAAGCTGTTCAGCTCTGTCCTCAGTCCTCAGCTCCCAGTCCTCTAGTCTGAGAGATCTGGACCTGAGTAACAACAACCTGCAGAATTCAGGAGTGAAGCAGCTTTCTGCTGGACTGGAGAGTCCACACTGTGGACTGGAAACTCTCAGGTCAGGATTCATCAACCTGTTCAACTGATCATCATTTAAACTGTGATTTATATGAGGAGATAAACACCTGGACATTTTCTCTACTCAGATTATCTTCAGCATGTGTTTAGACCCTGTGAATAACTTTCTATTAATATATATTTATTAGTTTTGTTGTGTCTCTGCTGTTGGAACCTGAAATACCAGAGAGGAGTTTAACTGTGTAACTGGCTCAAAGTAAAACACACAGACAGTTATTCAGTGAACAGTTTTTTGGTAACAGTTGTAGTTTCTTTTAATCTCAGAGCAGTATCTGTGCTGGGATGATAGTGGTTGTTACTCACAATGGTGATATGACACTTCACCTCAGCTGTTATCTAGTTAACCATCATTTAATTCTTCTTTGGTTTCAAACAACCATAAAACTGTCAGAAATGTTTGTTTCTGTTATTTTTTACTTTTATTTCCACAGTGTTCAGTCCTTATTTGCACATTAGTTGTGATTCCTGTTCTGTATTAAACTGTGAGCATCTGAGACGGAGTCATTTAGCTCTGTGACGTGTTGGAGGTTTGATGTTCATACAAACTGTAGTCAGAGTCTGTCACCTGCAGCTCTTCATCTAATCAGCTCCCTGTGGCTGCTTTTTATTTGACTATTATTTTATTTACATCTATTTTTAGCAGTGAAGAATTAGCAGTCGCTAACATAATGTTGACAAAGGTCAAGGAAGCTGGAAGTTCTTCACACTAAAAGCTTTACAGTGGAAAGTATGAAGTTTAACTATAAAGATGACAGACACACATTGGTGATGACAGTAATAAACACAGGAGCTTCCAGTCCTGCAGTGATCTCAGATCATGTGACGTGTGTGTTGTTTTGTGTGTGTTCAGTGTGTCAGGATGTCTGATCACAGAGGAAGGCTGTGCTTCTCTGGCCTCAGCTCTGAGTGCCAACCCCTCCCATCTGAGAGAGCTGGACCTGAGATACAATCATCCAGGAGACTCAGGAGAGAAGATCCTGTCTGCTGGACTGGAGGATCCCCACTGGAGACTGGACACTCTCAGGTACGGACAGACAGGTGGACACTCTCAGGTATGGACAGAAAGATGGACACTCTCAGGTACGGACAGACAGGTGGACACTCTCAGGTAGAGACAGACAGGTGGACACTCTCAGGTATGGACAGATGGACGCTCTCAGGTATGGACAGACAGATGGACACTCTCAGGTATGGATAGATGGACGCTCTCAGGTATGGACAGACAAATGGACACTCTCAGGTAGAGACAGACAGGTGGACACTCTCAGGTATGGACAGATGGACACTCGCAGGTATGGACAGACAGGTGGACACTCTCAGGTATGGACAGACAGACAGGTGGACACTCTCAGGTATGGACAGACAGGTGGACACTCTAAGGTATGGACAGACAGGTGGACACTCTCAGGTATGGACAGACAGGTGGACACTCTCAGGTATAAACAGACAGGTGGACACTCTCAGGTATGGACAGACAGGTGGACACTCACAGGTATGAACAGACAGGTGGACACTCTCAAGTATGGACAGACAGATGGACACTTTCAGGTATGGACAGATGGACACTCTCAGGTATGGACAGACAGGTGGACACTCTCAGGCATGGACAGGTGGACACTCTCAGATATGGAAAGACAGACAGGTGGACACTCTCAGGTATGGACAGATGGACACTCGCAGGTATGGACAGACAGGTGGACACTCTCAGGTATGGACAGACAGACAGGTGGACACTCTCAGGTATGGACAGACAGGTGGACACTCTAAGGTATGGACAGACAGGTGGACACTCTCAGGTATGGACAGACAGGTGGACACTCTCAGGTATAAACAGACAGGTGGACACTCTCAGGTATGGACAGACAGGTGGACACTCACAGGTATGAACAGACAGGTGGACACTCTCAAGTATGGACAGACAGATGGACACTTTCAGGTATGGACAGATGGACACTCTCAGGTATGGACAGACAGGTGGACACTCTCAGGCATGGACAGGTGGACACTCTCAGATATGGAAAGACAGACAGGTGGACACTCTCAGGTATGGACAGACAGGTGGACGCTCTCAGGTATGGACAGACAGATATACGCTCTCAGGTATGGACAGACAGGTGGACACTCTCAGGTATGGAGAGACAGATGGACACACTCAGGTAAGGACAGACAGATGGACACTCTTTGGTATGGACAGACAGATGGACACACTCAGCTATGGACACTCTCAGGTACGGACAGATAGGTTGACAGACAGGTGGACACTCTCAGGTACGGACAGACAGGTGGACACTCTCAGGTATGGACACTCTCAGGTAGGGACAGACAAGTGGACACACTCAGGTAAGGAAAGACAGATAGACACTCTCAGGTATGGAGAGACAGATGGACACACTCAGGTATGGACAGACAGATGGACACTCTCAGGTACGGACAGACAGGTGGACACTCTCAGGTATGGACACTCTCAGGTACGGACAGACAGGTGGACACTCTCAGGTATGGACACTCTCAGGTAGGGACAGACAAGTGGACACACTCAGGTAAGGACAGACAGATAGACACTCTCAGGTATGGAGAGACAGATGGACACTCTCAGGTATGGAGAGACAGATGGACACACTCAGGTAAGGACAGACAGATGGACACTCTTTGGTATGGACAGACAGATGGACACTCTCAGGTATGGACACTCTCAGGTACGGACAAACACGTTGACAGACAGGTGGACACTCTCAGGTACGGACAGACAGGTGGACACTCTCAGGTATGGACACTCTCAGGTATGGACACTCTCAGGTTTGCACAGATGGACACTCTCAGGTATGGACAGACAGATGGACACTCTCAGGTATGGACAGACAGGTGGACAATATCAGGTATGGACAGATGGACACTCTCAGGTATGGACAGAAAGGTAGACTCTCAGGTATGGACAGGTGGATACTCTCAGGTATGGACAGACAGATGGACACTCTCAGGTATGGAGAGACAGATGGACACACTCAGGTAAGGACACTCTCAGTTATGGACAGACAAGTGGACACTCTCAGGTATGGACAGACAGGTGGACACTCTCAGGTACTGAAAGACAGATGGACACTCATGTATGGACAGGTGGACACTCTCAAGTATGGACAGACAGGTGGACACTCAGGTATGGACAGACATGTGGACACTCTCAGGTATGGACACACAGGTGGACACTCTCAGGTATGGAGAAGACAGATAGACACTCTTAGGTAGAGACAGACAGGTAGACACTCTCAGGTATGGACAGACAGGTAGACATTCTCAGGTATGGACAGGTGGACACTCTCAGGTATGGACAGATGGACACTCTCAGGTATGGACAGACAGGTGGACACTCTCAGGTATGGACAGACAGGTGGACAGACAGGTGTTTGACTCTCTCTCCTCCTTTCAGGCTGCAGCCTGCTGGAGAACGATGGTTGACACCAGGTCCTTGGAGATGTAAGTGTGTTTATCATTCATCAAACTGTGACATCACTCATTCACATCCTGCTGAGGATGAAGATGATGACATCATCAATAACTGCAGCTGTATTGTGTCTCGTTCTCTCCATCAGATGCCTGTGAACTGGAACTGGATCCAAACTCAATGCACAGAAACCTCAAACTGTCTGATAACAACAGGACGGTGACATGTGTGAAGGAGTATCAGTCATATCCTGATCATCCACACAGATTTGACTACTATCATCAGCTGCTGAGTAGAAATGATCTGACTGGTCGCTGTTACTGGGAGGTCGAGTGGAGAGGAACAGTTTTTATATCAGTGAGTTACAGAAGAATCAGCAGGAAAGGACGCAGTGATGACTGTTGGTTTGGAATGAACGATCAGTCCTGGAGTCTGAGCTGCTCTGCTGGTCGTTACTCTGTCTATCACAATAACATAGCAACATCCATCTCCTCCTCCTCCTCCTCCTCCTCTGTCTCTAACAGAGTAGCAGTGTATGTGGACTGTCCTGCTGGCACTCTGTCCTTCTACAGAGTCTCCTCTGACACACTGATCCACCTCCACACCTTCAACACCACATTCACTGAACCTCTGTGTGCTGGGTTCTGGGTCGACCCTGGTGCCTCAGTGTCTCTGTGTGGTCTGTAGGACAGACAGTCTGCAGACAGACGGTTCAGTGTCTCTGTGTGGTCTGTAGGACAGACAGTCTGCAGACAGACGGTTCAGTGTCTCTGTGTGGTCTGTAGGACAGACAGTCTGCAGACAGACGGTTCAGTGTCTCTGTGTGGTCTGTAGGACAGACAGTCTGCAGACAGACGGTTCAGTCTGAACAGGATCACACTCACAGCTGATATTTATGATCATTGTTATTTAGTATGCAGAGAATCATTGTAGTGTAATTATAATGTAGTTTGTGTAATGAATCATTTCTAGTCCAGAATGAAGAACTGACAGTAGGAAGAGTCGTCATGTTTTATGTTAATGTCTGAACTACATTAAAGTCTCTGGTCATGTGACATGTTGACCAATCAGAGTCTCTGATTGGTTGTTGAGATGAGCTGATGTCACTCTGTGTCTTACAATAAAAACTGTTTCATCTTCAACCAAAACAGTTTCATGTTTTATTTCATCTTTGTGTTAATAGTTAATAATTATTCATTTAATGTCCAGCCTGCTGTTTCACATCCTTCAAGCCCGGAGACCACTGTACACTATGTTTGAGCACGCCAAATTAGCCGCAGCACGCCGAAGTTGCTTACCAGCAAGTTCAGTGTGTCAGGATGTCTGATCACAGAGGAAGGCTGTGCTTCTCTGGCCTCAGCTCTGAGGTCCAACCCCTCCCATCTGAGAGAGCTGGACCTGAGCTACAATCATCCAGGAGACTCAGGAGAGAAGATCCTGTCTGCTGGACTGGAGGATCCACATTGGAGACTGGACACTCTCAGGTATGGACAGACAGGTGGACACTCTCAGGTATGGACAGTCAGGTGGACACTCTCAGGTATGGACAGACAGGTGGACACTCTCAGGTATGGACAGACAGGTGGACACTCTAAGGTATGGACAGGCAGATGGACACTCAGGTATGGACAGGCAGGTGGACACTCTCAGGTATGGACAGATGACACCATCACCATATCAGCCTATCATCCCTTCTCCAGAAACCGGCACACCCTACTGTCCACCTCCAGAAGCCAAACCCCCCCCCCCTGTCTTTGACCTCTAGTGCTGCCATTTTTGCCCCCCTCACCTCCCCTTCCTCTGTGACCCTTCCCATACTCTCCCTCTGGTCACATCGCTCTCCAACTCCCTCATTACATCATCACAACAAACAACTCGTGAATCTGTCCAACCTCCGTTCACTTCCCCAGTGCTCACAACCAGTCACACAGCAACGTCACCTGAAAGTGGCTCTGCTTACCACTCGCTCACTCAACAATAAAAGCCTTATTCTCAATGAGTTTATAACGGACAGTAAACTGGATTTCCTCTCTGCCTCACTGAAACCCGGCACAAACCCTTGGACTATTTCTCACTAAACCAGACCACACCCCCACGGCTTCACATACATGGGGGGGGGGGGGGGGGGTGCTGCTGCTGTTTATAGAGAGGACATTATAATAACTTCCATCTTCATCCCCGCCTCTCACTCATTATTGCCTTTAAACTCTCTGGTCCCTCTCCTTTAGTCATTGCTGTCATTTATCGCCCCCCCCCCCCCAAGCCAAACTCCTCCTTTCTCTCCGACTTCTCTGATTTTCTGACCCAGCTATGTGCCATCTCACCTTCTGCTTTCCTCCTGGGCGATTTATCGACAACTCCAACTGCAAACCTGCCCCTGAGTTCCTGGATCTGCTGCAATGCCTCAATTTCAACAGTTTGTATTGTGAAGGTATTTATTTACACACACACACACACAGTAACACACACAGTAACACACACACACACACAGTAACACACACACACACACACACACACATAGTAACACACACATACACACAGTAACACACACATACACACAGTAACACACACAGTCACACACACATACACACAGTAACTCACACACATACACACACACACACACAGTAACAGACACAGTAACACAGTAACCCTAACCCACACACACACACACACACACACACACAGACAGACAGTAGCACACACACAGTTTGTCCTGAAGGTGGCGCCAGAGGAAAACTCTGTTTATTTATTTAGTTATTAACTATTATTAAAGTTTGTTTGTGTGTAATTCATAAATAAATGAGAATAAAAGTTTCTATATTTAAATTATATGTGAAATCATCACAAACTGCATAGAATCTATTATTCATGATTATAGTAAAGATGCTTTTATTTTGAAGTGATTTGTGTTCATTAGATCAACTTTCACTGGACTGAAGTGAACTTTCCTTTATTGAACTCTGTAGTTCTGTTAGTGACACAAACATCCTGCAGTTAGTGTTTGTACCAGCAGATGGCGCCACTTCTCCATCCAGCCTTCTCTCTCTCTCTCTCTCTCTCTCTCTCTCTCTCTCTCTCTCTCTCTCTCTCTCTCTCCAGATGTGTGATATTGCTTAAGTGGAAGAATGCACCCTCAACCCCTCCCACGCTCAGTGGCTGAGAGATATTATGTCCTGTCTTAATCTTGAAAAAATACACGACTCCATCCATAACTCCAAAGAAAGATTTCAGAGGGTGTGGGGCCTTTTTTGAAATACTTCAATAATCTCTAGACGAGCTAGAGGCTTGTTCTTGAGCCTGTATTTTGTCTAAATTTATGACAGTAATATCACATGTAAAATATTCTCTCTCCTACGTCTAACCCATCAATGGATCTATTACCTGCTACACTTGTTTTTGTGCATATATACATATACGGTTATATGTGTGTGGACATGCTTGTATATATGTGCTTACATATGTATTCTGTTCTCTTTACTCATCTCATTATTCTCCTCCAATTGAACCTGACCTCCAGCTACCACCTGTACCACTCCAGGAATGAAATACAACTGATTATTTTGTTTATCTTTCTATGTACAGCTTGGCTTGTTAAAGATGCTAGGGAGGGTTAAGATAAGGTTCTATGCACCTGTACGTTTTACATTCCTGTCATAATTGTATATTGTGAAAAAATCAATAAAAATATGTTTGAGAAAAAAAGAGTCATCTCCTCCATAAATTCGGCCTCTTCATGTTCCACTCCCAGCTCACGGGCTCCCTGGTTGGAGGCCACGATCAGAGTTAAAACGGGAAATCCCCCTGCTGCCCTGCCACCATCCCTCCACCTCGCAAACTGCTTTGCCGTACTACCAGCCGATGTCACAGTCCACCCCACTGACACCCCCATGGCCGCGGCTGTTCCTGTAGAGCCAGACAGAGGCTGTGACAGAGGCGGCACTCCCTCCTCCAGCCGCTGTGTTGGCCCCTCCTCCTCGCTTCGGCCACTGAAGGAGCTGAATCATAGCCCGGTAGCCGCAGCACCGGGACCGGTGGCAACCGCCACGGATGTCCCATCTTGCCCCATCTCACAAGGCTATGAATCAGGCACCCACCCATTTGTTCAGCACTTAAGGTTTGCCAACGCCATCACACACACCTACTCCGGAGCCACGACCGCCAACATCCTGGAAAACTTCCCGGGTCTCCTGGAGTCAGCCCCCCCCAACAATTACTAAAGTAATCGTTCACTGTGGCTCAGACAACACCGCAGGCAGTCGGAACTGACAAAAGCTCATTTTATTCACCTTTTTAATCTCCTTAACAACTGTGGAAAGTCTGTTTTTATCTCTGGCCCACTCCTCACACTTGGTCGTGGCGCTGGTAGTTTTAGCAGGATTCTTTACCTCCACACCTGGCTCCAGTCCGCCTGCACAGCACACAACATTGGTTTTATTCATAACTTCGACTTGTTCTGGGAGCGACCCTCCTTTTACTGACGAGACGGTCTTCACCTGAACATGCTGGGCTGCCACATGCTCGCCTCCACCTTCCAGCACGCTGTACATTACGCACGTGACAGACTATCAATGTTTACACTCCACACACTGCCATCTCCCTCCCACTTCACGCCCTACAGGACCTTCTCAGAGTACCTCCTCCTGCCACAACTCCCCCTACAGGCCCTATCTGTCATTGCCACCATCACCATATCAGCCTATCATCCCTTCTCCAGAAACCGGCACACCCTACTGTCCAACTCCAGAACCCAACCCCCCCCGTCCCTCCCACCTTTGACCTCTAGTGCTGCCATTTTTGCCCCCCTCACCTCCCCTTCCTCGGTGACCCTTCCCATACTCTCCCTCTGGTCACATCGCTCTCCAACTCCCTCATTACATCATCCCAACAAACAACACGTGAATCTGTCCAACCTCCGTTCACTTCCCCAGTGCTCACAACCAGTCACACAGCAACGTCACCTGAAAGTGGCTCTGCTTACCACTCGCTCACTCAACAATAAAAGCCTTATTCTCAATGAGTTTATAACGGACAGTAAACTGGATTTCCTCTCTGCCTCACTGAAACCCGGCACAAACCATTGGACTATTTCTCACTAAGCCAGACCACACCCCCACGGCTTCACATACATTGAAAAAGCTCACTCTGGGGGAGGGGGGGTGTTGCTGCTGTTTATAGAAAGGACATTATAATAACTTCCATCTTCATCCCCGCCACTCACTCATTATTGCCTTTAAACTCTCTGGTCCCTCTCCTTTAGTCATTGCTGTCATTTATTGCCCCCCCCCCCCCACCCCCAAGCCAAACTCCTCCTTTCTCTCCGACTTCTCTGATTTTCTGACCCAGCTATGTGCCATCTCACCTTCTGCTTTCCTCCTGGGCGATTTATCGACAACTCCAACTGCAAACCTGCCCCTGAGTTCCTGGATCTGCTGCAATGCCTCAATTTCAACAGTTTGTATTGTGAAGGTATTTATTTACACACACACACACACACACACTGTAACGCACACACACACACACACACACGCAGTTATACGCACACATGCACACAGTAACTCACACACATACACACAGTAACACACACGCACAGTAACACACACACACACACACTAGGTTTGTCCACTCATGAATATTAATTGAAGAGTCTGAAACAAAGCAGACACACAGTTTGTCCAAAGTGTCTGATAACAGCTGACTGTTCATCAGTAACTTCACACATATGTAATCTATTACAGTTACTGATGATTACAAAGGAGGTCATTCATTTGGGGGGGGGGGGGGGGTAATGAGGGGGGGTTAATGGGATGGGGGGGGGGTTAATGGGGACTCCTGGAAACACTGGTTAGAAGATTAGAAAATGCATCAAATGTAATAAGTTACATTACTTTGATGAAGTCATTACTATAGTTACATTACTCATTACATTTTAAACAGAGTAAATAGTAATCTATTACATTTTAAACAGAGTAAATAGTAATCTATTACATTTTAAACAGAGTGTGACGGCCCGCCCCTCCGTCTGCTCTCTGGCTGTGTGGCTTCCCAGGGTTCCCAGCAGGACTTTGGGTTTGTTGAACAGGTGCCAGGAAAGACACTGAGGCTCATTGGACTCATCTGTGTGTGAGTCTGTGTGACCGTTCCTCTCATCTGTGACTCAGAGACTATGTGATGGTCGGAGGGAGGGGAGGTGGTGGTGGTCCCTGCACCTGTGTCTGGTCTCAGGTTTGGTGGTTGGAGATGTTGGGATGGGTGCCGGTGGATGGGTGGACATAATTCAGGGGTCTTGCTGGGGTTCGGGTGTGGGCCGATGGTCCTCCTCCAGCCGAGTCAGGGTCAGTCAGACAGCGTATCAGAGGTTACCTTCGTGTGTCCGGCTTGCGCTGTGACGCGTGCCAGTGACCAGTGCACCTGAGTCTTACTACCAAGAAGTCAGAGTTGGAAGCCGGAGTTTGTGTGACTTTGCCTGATCAGTGTAAGTCTGAGTTGGTTGCAGCAGGAAGTGACGCCAGCTTGAAAGAACTGTTTGACAAAGTGCTTCCGCTTGGTGAGATACTCACTTCTGCTCACGGCTCTTTTCTTCAGCTTCATGGAGAAGCTCTTGTTGGGGAACCAGTGTTTCAGTTCGTAGTGCCGAGTAGGTTTCGGGACTTGCTGTTGCAAACTTGTCATGATAATGTAGCGGGGCATCCGGAGGTAAAGAAGACATGACCGGGTGTTGTGGAACTGCTTTTGGCCCCGCCTGAAGCGTGATATCTCAGCATACATCACAACGTGTTGCATATGTCAGTTTACCGGCAAGCCAGACCAGTCGATCAGACCGAGCAGCCGTTTGATTATTGACTGTGTCGGGCCGTCGCCTCGTTCAATGCTGGGTCATAGTTATTTGCTGACTGTCGTGTGCCGGGTAACCAGATATCCAGTGGCGTATCCACTCCGAGCTATAACTACGGAGTCAGTGGTAAAAGCTTTCACACAGTTCATTTCTGTGTTTGGGATACCACAAATTAATTTCACATCCCGTGTGTTAGACCAAATCCTCCAGCAGCTTCACATTCAGCGTAGTAAAGCTTTGGCTTATCAAACGCTATCACAAGGTTCCTGGAACGTTTTCATCAGACGCTGAAGTCTGTAATAGCAATTTCAACTCCTTTGTAAAAATACCCAACCTCCCACCTTCTCACCAAGATATCAGAATTGTAAATTCAGTTTATTTGCATCTCTACTACCTGAGACACCAACTCAAACCTTGTGTATTTTAATTTAGGCTGTCTAGACCTTGTAATTGTAAATTCAGTTCCTTTGCATCTCTATTACCTGAGACACCCATTCAAACCCTGTGTATTTTAAATTAGGTTGTCTAGACCTCTTGATTTCACACCTCAGGGGGTCGGTGCCGATACCTGCGAGAGACAAAAAGTGTTGAATCACACCTTAGGTAGGAGGCTGACCCCACAGCAGACATAGGACATTAAACACACCCCAGAGGTGGGCCTTCCTCTCAGGTATAAATGTTGATGTTTTTCCAATGTTCGGGGTCTCTCTTCATTCAGAACCGCTCGCATGTTTTGTTGATTGACCTTTTCTTTGCAAAGAAAATAAAACCTTGTCGGCCGGCAGAAATCTCTATTTCATTCTTCACCAAGAGCACAAAATTTCAACGACAAGTCTTTACTCTTATTGTACTGAGCTGGAATGTGACCAGTGACCTCCTCAAAATTAGCTTGATTGTGTGTTGGAATTATTATATATAAATTATCCCATATTTACCCTTTCTATAATCATTAGTCTTTATAGTCTACAAGCATGCTGTTTTAAAGTTGTTTTTCAGGACCTGTGACCCTGCTCAGGATCTGCTCAGGACGTCTATCTGAAGATCTGTGGCCAATCTGTAACCCTGCTGAGAATGTCTTTGAAGTGTGTGTGTCCACCCGAAGCAGACCAGCGACCGATCAGTGACCTATTTGTGACCGATGTGTGACCCCCACCCTTTAGAGCAAAAATGACTATGTAAATTAGGGACTCCCTGAAAGCAATAAAAACAAAGGGTTCGGCAAGATTTGCTCAGAGCGGGTTGGAGATCTTAACTGAGCAGATCTCTGTCCGTTCTCCTTGCTCCTTGCAAGTAAAAACTCTAATCCTGTTGTCTTCTCTCCTTTGTTTGATATTTTAAAGTGTTTTAGGTTGCCTGAACCTGACATTGTGTTAATGGGTTGAAGCATAGGTTGGTTTGGGCAGTGGAAAGGAGAAGTTAGTAAAATCACAGCACAGAATGAAAACTCTGTGACAGGCGTGCAGAGGCTGAGCAGGTTCAGGCTGGTGATCAGGTTTTGGTTCTACAACCTGTTGTGACTTCTCCCTTTGAGGCCCGTACACCGTGATACGGCAGAATTACATCACTGCCACTCCAAACTCTAGGGAAGCCACTAGACTGTCATGTGAATTTGTTGAAGCCTTTTTACGGACAGTGGGGAAAGGGGAAGATGGGAGTGTTATGGTTAATGCTTCTGTTTGTACATCTTCAGTTGCTCTGAGCTCATCTCCAGCGGTCGGCGTGGAGGAGAGAGCAACTCCTGATGTGGTTTTGCGCGATTGAAAAATTCAGACTCACAGTCACTTTGGATTACATGTTGGCAAATGTGGATGATAAAAAATGTGCTGAGTTGATTGCACTTATTAAAAGCTATCCTGTCCTGTTTTCAGATGTTATATATTATATATATATGTTGAGCATGATGTGGATGTTGGTGATGCGGCAGAGTTGCAGAGTTGCAGAGTTGGGCATCGCCATGTCTGTTGGTCAATAAGTCGGACACAACTTTTAGACCATGTATTGACTTTCGTAAAGTTAATAACATCACAAAGCCAGGTGTGTTTCCTCTTGACTGCATAGATCAGATTTACCTTCAACTTAAAATGATTCAATGATAAATACATTTTGATTTGTTATTTCATGTGTGGACTCTCTTTTTGCCACTAACTGTTTGTGCCAAGAGTAACTAGTAACTAGTAATCTATTACATTTTTAACAGTAACTAGTAATCAGTAATCTATAACATTTCCACAGAAACATGCTGAGTCCATTTAACATGTGAGTAGACTTCAATTTCACAATAAGATGTAACTACCAAAGTAAAGTTCCTGGTTTCCTGTCAGGGTTGTGATGTCTAGCAGCAGAACACATTTCAGTCTTAAAAATAGAAAATACTGTTATATGTTATCTTTGATATATATATTATATATTTATATATAAAGTCTTTAAAACCTCTGGGCTGCAGCTCTGCTCCAGGATGTGAACACAAAGAAAAAGACGTTAAATATTAAATCTGATATGGATGAAACAATAAAGGTTAGATCTGGATGAATAAAAGTTAATGTTTGATTTTATCTCCATGTATTTATTCCAAAGGTTAAAGCTCGGCGCTGTGCGGATCATATTTCTTCTGGTTGAAGATTCAGAGTTGAGACTTTCTGTGAATCAGCGACTCCTGAAATCTTCTGCTGTGAGTTTTATGTTTGTTCTAAAGGTATTTAATCTGAAGCTAACGTAGCTAACAGGTTTCATGTTTGTTCTAAAGGTATTTAATCTGAAGCTAACGTAGCTAACAGGTTTCATGTTTGTTCTAAAGGTATTTAATCTGAAGCTAACGTAACTAACAGGTTTCATGTTTGTTCTAAAGGTATTTAATCTGAAGCTAACGTAGCTAACAGGTTTCATGTTTGTTCTAAAGGTATTTAATCTGAAGCTAACGTAGCTAACAGGTTTCATCATGTTTGTTCTAAAGGTATTTAATCTGAAGCTAACGTAGCTAACAGGTTTCATCGTGTTTGTTCTAAAGGTATTTAATCTGAAGCTAACGTAACGTTGGGACCCGTAATGCTAACGTCTATTAGCATACAGTTGACATCACTGTTAGCCACAGTACAATTCATATTCAGTACTTGAACAAATGTTGGATTGAAACCCAGGGGGCTAATCGCTAAGCTAATATGCTAATACGAAGCTAACATGCTAATATACACACTTACACACTTTGTCAGGAAAAGGTCCCCACACTGCAGTACCGTGTGTGACCTCTGGGGTTCACACACAGTCAGGAAAACCAACCTTGTGGGGACCGGGCCTATCAGGAGGCTGTTTGCTATTGATTACAATGCTCGTTACCATGGAAACCAAGAGTCGGTCCCAACGGGAAAAATCGGTCCCCATAGGTTAACAATATGTCAGGTTTCGGTCCCCACCAGGATAGAAAAACGCTCACACACTCACACCTGTATTTATTACTGTGTCATGTGATCATGTACTGACAGTTAGACATAAAATGAACTCAGACATGAACCTAACCTCGTTCAGTCACCTTTGAACTGGTTTATGATTTAATAACCAGTATCATGCTGCTAGTGAAGTCTAACAATAAGCCTTTATTTCAGGTTGATGATGAACAGGTAATAAACAGTCTGAAACCTTTATAACTGTATCACACACATACTGATGAAAACATCTTTTCATTATGATATTCACTATTTGAACCAAAGTAAGAGCTGCAGCAATATAAACCAAAGTTTACCTTTCATTCACTATCTTTATATTATATCAATATTAAATAAATATCACATTATTAAACTATAAAGTTCATCAGTGAGGACAGAGAGGAGTTAAGTAGTAATCTGTAATCTCATGCTGAGTGTGTGTGTGTGTGTGTGTGTGTGTGTGTGTGTGTGTGTGCAGTGGTGGAGGAAGGGGTTAAACCAGCTCACACGGACTGTGATAGATGTGTGATGTAGCTCCTCTCCAGTAAATCCTCCATTTTCCTCCTGAATCCATAAAAATGAACGAACTGTGAAGAAGAATCACATCAACATGAACATCAGAGATCAGATCAGATTATTGTTCTCTGATAGATGTGATGATCTTCCAGCTGTTCTCTCTGTGTTTCCTCTACAGTGATGTGTTGTTGTGTTTGTGTGAAGGTGTTTCTCTGCTATGGATCAGTGTGAGGACAGAGAGGAGGGAGTCCCTCCCTCTAAAAGCTCTCTGTGTGGGGAACATGACAGCCAGACCAAAGCTCAGAGGTGAGATGAGGATCTCTAACTGTCCATCACTGTTCTCCACTCACATCACTCCACCATCATTATTCACACTCAAACATCTGTGTGTGTTGTGTTGAAGGACAGAGAAGCAGCACAGACCAGACTCTGATGAAGTTAGCCTACCTGGACCTAAACCTAAACCTAGACTTAAACCTAAACCTGGACCTGGACCTGGACCTGAACCCATCTGTGTGTCCATGAAGAAACCTATAAATTTTAATCCGGGTCAACCAGCTGATAGAAGGTATGAATGTAAAGCTGTAAAGACTGAACAGAGTTCTTCTTTTAAGAGTTATTTTTAACCTTTATTTATAGAGTATCTGTCAGAGAGAGATGAATGACCTGCAGCATTGGTCCCTGCTGGATTTGAACCAGGGACGCTGTGACTATGTGTTATGCTCTCTAACCACCAGGGCGCGCTACAGTTTCATTTCTATCCAACATGCACATTTATCAGAGCTGTTGTTTCAGGATCCATCAGAGACGAGACACTCCTGGACCTGGACCTGAACCTGAACCTGAACCTGGACCTGGACCTGAATCCAGCTGTGTGTCCATGAAGAGCGACCGGTCCATGGGGAAACCTATAAATTTTAAATCTGGACAACCAGCTGATGGAAGGTAAGAATGTAAAGCTGTACAGACTGAACAGACTTTCCTCCAGCTGATCAGATGTAAGCTGTAACTGACAGTAAACGTTATGCTAGAAATGAACTGGTTTATATGACGTGTTGTCCGACCTCGTCTGTGAAAAGCCCTTCAGCAGTGTACAGTGAGGGAGGGAGAGCTGTATGGAGGTTTGTTCAGAGCTGTTGGGACTAAACCAAATTGACTGATGAAGCCAAACACTGAGCTGAAAGCTACAAACAGACTGAGCTGTTGATTCTCAGTGGGATCAGCAGGACTAGTAAAGCTTTACCACTACAGGGAGTCATCTGATTCTCTGTTCACATCCAAATATCACTTGATGGACCTTTAGCTTGTGTTTGTCTCTGTGTGGACAGACATAATGTGAACTCATTCTTCATGATTCCTCCACAGAGTGGACCAGGAGAGCTCAGAGGTTCCCAGTGGTCAGTCTGCCCAGCAGCATCAAACACAGCTGGACTCCATATTTATGGTCTGTACATGTACAACAACTACTTTTACATCTATTGTGTTCACAATCATCTCCATGCTGCACTTTGTAGACCAGTGGATTGTCAGTGTGTCCAACATGGATCTGATGTTTGCTTCATGATGTTAGTTTGATTGTGTCATTCATATATTATTCTGTTCCAGCTGCTGGAGGAGAACATCGTCACTTTTGTGAAGAACGAGCTGAAGAAGATGCAGAACGCTCTGAGTCCAGATTACCCAGAATGCTTAGAGAGTCAGAGGAAGGATGAGGAGGTGTTGGACGGTGAGGAGGAAGAGCAGAGGAGGAGCAGCAGAGACGCATTTCTGAAGATCACACTGCACTTCCTGAGGAGAATGAAGCAGGAGGAGCTGGCTGAGCGTCTGCTGAGCAGTAAGAGGATTTCTATAAAGATTTAACATGATGGATAAATTAGATATTTACTGAAGTCTCAAGAGATGGAGGAAAATATGTTTATATTCTGTTTCTGTTTGTTCATTCAGGAACTGGTGCTGCAGAGTGCCGACGTAAACTCAAGTCTAACCTGGAGAAGAAGTTCCAGTGTCTGTTTGAGGGGATCGCTAAAGCAGGAAACCCAACCCTTCTGAATCAGATCTACACACCGCTCTACATCACAGAGGGAGGGACTGCAGAGGTCAATGATGAACATGAGATCAGACAGATTGAAACAGCATCCAGGAAACCAGACAGACCAGAAACAACAATCAGACAAGAAGACATCTTTAAAGGCTCACCTGGAAGAGATGAACCAATCAGAACAGTGATGACAAAGGGAGTGGCTGGCATTGGGAAAACAGTCTTAACACAGAAGTTCACTCTGGACTGGGCTGAAGACAAAGCCAACCAGGACATAGACTTCACATTTCCATTCACTTTCAGAGAGCTGAATGTGGTGAAAGAGAAAAAATACAGCCTGGTGGAACTTGTTCATCACTTCTTTACTGAAACCAAAGAAGCAGGAATCTGCAGGTTTGAAGAGTTCCAGGTTGTGTTCATCTTTGACGGTCTGGATGAATGTCGACTTCCTCTGGACTTCCACAACACTAAGATCCTGACTGATGTTACAGAGTCCACCTCAGTGGATGTGCTGCTGACAAACCTCATCAGGGGGAAACTGCTTCCCTCTGCTCGCTTCTGGATAACCACACGACCTGCAGCAGCCAATCAGATCCCTCCTGAATGTGTCGGCATGGTGACAGAGGTCAGAGGGTTCACTGACCCGCAGAAGGAGGAGTACTTCAGGAAGAGATTCAGAAATAAGCAGCAGGCCAGAACCATCATCTCCCACATCAAGACATCACGAAGCCTCCACATCATGTGCCACATCCCAGTCTTCTGCTGGATCACTGCTACAGTTCTGGAGGATGTGTTGAAAAGCAGAGAGAGAGGAGAGCTGCCCAAGACCCTGACTCAGATGTACATCTACTTCCTGGTGGTTCAGTCCAAACTGAAGAATGTCAAGTATGATGGAGGAGCTGAGACTGATCCACACTGGAGTCCAGAGAGCTGGAAGATGATTAAGTCTCTGGGAAAACTGGCTTTTGAGCAGCTGCAGAAAGGCAACCTGATCTTCTATGAATCAGACCTGACAGAGTGTGGCATCGATATCAGAGTAGCCTCAGTGTACTCAGGAGTGTTCACACAGGTCTTTAAAGAGGAGAGAGGGCTGTACCAGGACAAGGTGTTCTGCTTCGTCCATCTGAGCCTTCAGGAGTTTCTGGCTGCTCTTCATGTCCATCTGACATTCATCAACTCTGGAGTCAATCTGCTGAGACAAACAACATCCTGGTGGTCTAAAGTCTTTAAAGACAAACCTGAACCAACATGTTTCTACCAGAGTGCTGTGGACGAGGCCTTAGAGAGTCCAAATGGACACCTGGACTTGTTCCTCCGCTTCCTCCTGGGTCTTTCACTGCAGACCAATCAGCCTCTCCTACACGGTCTGATGACACAGTCAGGAAGTAGTTCACAGACCAATCAGGAAACAGTTCAGTACATCAAGAGGAAGATCAATGAGAATGTGTCTGCAGAGAGAAGCATCAATCTGTTCCACTGTCTGAATGAACTGAATGATCGTTCTCTAGTGAAGGAGATCCAACAGTACCTGAGATCAGGAAGTCTCTCCACAGATAAACTGTCTCCTGGTCAGTGGTCAGCTCTGGTCTTCATCTTACTGTCATCAGAAAAAGATCTGGACGTGTTTGACCTGAAGAAATACTCTGCTTCAGAGGAGGCTCTTCTGAGGCTGCTGCCAGTGGTCAAAGCCTCCAACAAAGCTCTGTAAGTACACAGATAGATTATTTTAATATTCTGCTGTCTTTTCAAAATGGTAGTAAAATAAATAAGTTCTTATTGTTTTTCCTCTTCAGACTGACTGACTGTAACCTCTCAGAGAGAAGCTGTGCAGCTCTGTCCTCAGCTCTCAGCTCCCAGTCCTCTAGTCTGAGAGATCTGGACCTGAGTAACAACAACCTGCAGGATTCAGGAGTGAAGCAGCTTTCTGCTGGACTGGAGAGTCCACACTGTGGACTGAAAACTCTTAGGTTTGATAAGTGATTTATATTACTGTATTACTATTTATTCTGATTACTTTATTATTAACGGTCACATCTCCAGCTGGTTTAGAACAAAACACCAAAGATTGTAGCTGGTGCTTGGCAGAGATTAAATATCATCACAGTTTAGATTTATTTCAATGGAAATATTATTTTTTCTTCTTGTTCATTATTGTCTCTTCAGACTGACTGACTGTAAGCTGTCAGAGAGAGGCTGTGCAGCTCTGTCCTCAGTTCTCAGCTCCCAGTCCTCTAGTCTGAGAGATCTGGACCTGAGTAACAACAACCTGCAGGATTCAGGAGTGGATCAGCTTTCTGCTGGACTGGAGAGTCCACACTGTGGACTGGAAACTCTCAGGTCAGATCAAGTTATACTTTGTCTTTTAAGTATTTTTCTCAAGTATGAGGTTCAGCTTTTCTAATGTCAGGATTTCAGATTCATAGAAGTTTTTCACCAGGTCTTTATTTTCACGGGAAATAAAATGTTAGGATTTTCCAGTTTATCTTTCCTTGATACAGATTTATAAACTAAAGAAACTGATCTTTACTTTTATATCATGTGATTGAGATATTTACGTCTGTTTATCACAGATTCTGATGTATTTAACTTGTATCTCCAGGTTGACTGACTGTAAGCTCTCAGAGAGAAGCTGTGCAGCTCTGTCCTCAGTTCTCAGCTCCCAGTCCTCTAGTCTGAGAGATCTGGACCTGAGTAACAACAACCTGCAGGATTCAGGAGTGGAGCAGCTTTCTGCTGGACTGGAGAGTCCACACTGTGGACTGGAAACTCTCGGGTCAGGATTCAACTGTCTGTCGAAGTTTACCCACCAAGCTTTTATTGTCTTTATATGTTGGATCTGTGAATTGACTCATTAAAATTCTTCTCCAGGCTGACTGACTGTAACCTCTCAGATAGAAGCTGTGCAGCTCTGTCCTCAGTTCTCAGCTCCCAGTCCTCTAGTCTGAGAGATCTGGACCTGAGTAACAACAACCTGCAGGAGTCAGGACTGAAGCAGTTTTCTGCTGGACTGGAGAGTCCACACTGTGGACTAAAGACTCTCAGGTTTGATAAGTGATTTATATTACTATTTATTCTGATTACTTTATTATTAACTGTCACATCTCCAGCTGGTTTAGAACAGAACACCAAAGAGTGTAGCTGGTGATTGGTAGAGATAAATATCATCACAGTTTAGATTTATTTCAATGGAAATATTATTTGTTCTTCTTGTTCATTATTGTCTCTCCAGGCTGACTGACTGTAACCTCTCAGAGAGAAGCTGTGCAGCTCTGTCCTCAGTTCTCAGCTCCCAGTCCTCTAGTCTGAGAGATCTGGACCTGAGTAACAACAACCTGCAGGATTCAGGAGTGAAGCAGCTTTCTGCTGGACTGGAGAGTCCACACTGTGGACTGGAAACTCTCAGGTCACATCAAGTTATACTTTGTCTTTGAAGTATTTTTCTCAAGTATGAGGTTCAGCTTTTCTAATGTCAGGATTTCAGATTCACAGAAGTTTTTCACCAGGTCTTTACTTTCACAGGAAATAAAATGTTAGGATTTTCCAGTTTACCTTTCCTTGATACAGATTTATAAACTAAAGAAACTGATCTTTACTTTTATATCATGTGATTGAGATATTTACGTCTGTTTATCACAGATTCTGATGTATTTAACTTGTCTCTCCAGGTTGACTGACTGTAACCTCTCAGAGAGAAGCTGTGCAGCTCTGGCCTCAGTTCTCAGCTCCCAGTCCTCTAGTCTGAGAGATC
Source organism: Scomber colias (assembly GCA_021039105.1). Taxonomy (NCBI): domain Eukaryota; kingdom Metazoa; phylum Chordata; class Actinopteri; order Scombriformes; family Scombridae; genus Scomber; species Scomber colias. The sequence goes on from JAJDFG010000376.1 coordinate 212,095, forward strand.
TGGACCTGAGTAACAACAACCTGCAGGTTTCAGGAGTGGAGCAGCTTTCTGCTGGACTGGAGAGTCCACACTGTGGACTGGAAACTCTCAGGTCAGGATTCATCAACCTGTTCAACTGATCATCATTTAAACTGTGATTTATATGAGGAGATAAACACCTGGACATTTTCTCTACTCAGATCATCTTCAGCATGTGTTTAGACCCTGTGAATAACTTTCTATTAATATATATTTATTAGTTTTGTTGTGTCTCTGCTGTTGGAACCTGAAATACCAGAGAGGAGTTTAACTGTGTAACTGGCTCAAAGTAAAACACACAGACAGTTATTCAGTGAACAGTTTTGGTAACAGTTGTAGTTTCTTTTAATCTCAGAGCAGTATCTGTGCTGGGATGATAGTGGTTGTTACTCACCATGGTGATATGACACTTCACCTCAGCTGTTATCTGGTTAACCGCCATTTAATTCTTCTTTGGTTTCAAACAACATTAAAACTGTCAGAAATGTTTGCTTTCTGTTATTTTTTACTGTTATTTCCACAGTGTTCAGTCCTTATTTGCTCATTAGTTGTGATTCCCGTTCTGTATTCAACTGTGAGCATCTGAGACGTGTTGGAGATTTGATGTTCATATAAACTGTAGTCAGAGTCTGTCACCTGCAGCTCTTCATCTAATCAGCTCACTGTGGCTGCTTTTTATTTGACTATTTCTTTATTTACATCTATTTTTAGCAGTGAAGAGTTAGCAGTTGCTAACATCATGTTGACTAAGGTTACAGGAAGCTGTAAGTACTTCACAATAAAAGCTTTACAGTGGTTGGTCATCTGAATTGAGAAGTAGTGACTGAAAGTATGAAGTTAAACTGTAAAGATGACAGAAACACATTGGTGATGACAGTAATAAACACAGGAGCTTCCAGTCCTGCAGTGATCTCAGATCATGTGACATGTGTGTTGTTTTGTGTGTGTTCAGTCTGTCAGGATGTCTGATCACAGAGGAAGGCTGTGCTTCTCTGGCCTCAGCTCTGAGTGCCAACCCCTCCCATCTGAGAGAGCTGGACCTGAGATACAATCATCCAGGAGACTCAGGAGAGAAGATCCTGTCTGCTGGACTGGAGGATCCATACTGGAGACTGGACACTCTCAGGTATGGACAGATGGACACTCTCAGGTATGGACAGACAGATGGACACTCTCAGGTATGGACAGATAGACACTCTCAGGTATGGACAGACAGGTGGACACTCCCAGGTATGGACAGACAGGTGGACACTCTCAGGTATGGACACTCTCAGGTATGGACAGACAGGTGGACACTCTCAGGTATGGACACTCTCAGGTATGGACAGACAGGTGGACACTCTCAGGTAGAGACATACAGGTGGACACTCTCAGATATGGAAACTCTCAGGTATGGTCACTCTTAGATATGGACAGACATGTGTTCAGTCTCAGGTATGGACAGGTGGACACTCTCAGGTATGGACAGACAGATGGACACTCTCAGGTATGGACAGACAGATGGACACTCTCAGGTATGGACAGACAGATGGTAACTCTTAGGTATGGACAGGTAGACACTCTCAGGTATGGACAGACAGGTGGACACTCTCAGGTATGGACAGACAGGTGGACACTCCCAGGTATGGACAGACAGGTGGACACTCTCAGGTATAGACAGACAGACAGGTGGACACTCTCAGGTATGGACAGACAGGTGGACACTCCCAGGTATGGACAGACAGGTGGGCACTCTCAGGTATGGACAGACAGATGGACACTCTCAGGTATGGACAGACAGGTGGACACTCTCAGGTACGGACAGACAGGTGGACACTCTCAGGTATGGACACTCTCAGGTATGGACAGACAGATGGTCACTCTCATGTATGGACAGACAGGTGGACAGTCTCAGGTACGGACAGACAGGTGGACACTCTCAGGTATGGACACTCTCAGGTATGGACAGACAAATGGTCACTCACAGGTATGGACAGACAGGTGGACACTCTTAGATATGAACAGACAGATGGACACTCTCAGGTATGGAAACTCTCAGGTATGGACACTCTTAGATACGGACAAACAGGTAGACACTCACAGGTATGGACAGACAGGTAGACACTCACAGGTATGGACAGACAGGTGGACACTCTCAGGTATGAACAGACAGATGGACACTCTCAGGTATGGACAGGTAGACACTCTCAGGTATGAACAGACAGACAGGTGGAGCCTCTCAGGCTTGGACAGACAAGTGGACACTCAGGTATGGACAGGTGGACACTCTCAGGTATGGACAGACAGATGGACAGTCTCAGGTATGGACAGGTGGACAGTCTCAGGTATGGACAGACAGGTGGACACTCTCAGCTATGGACAGGTGGACACTCTCAGGTATGGACAGACAGGTGGACGGACAGATGTTTGACTCTCTCTCCTCCTTTCAGGCTGCAGCCTGCTGGAGAACAATGGTTGACACCAGGTCTGAGGAAGTGTAAGTGTGTTTTCATTTCATTCATCAAACTGTGACTAGGGCTGTCACGATAACAAATTTTGCTGGACGATAAATTGTCTAAGAAATTATTGCGATAAGCAATAATATTGTCATTTTGAGATAATTTTCATCTAATACAATGATAATGGTAGTTGTTACGTAATTTATTATTTTTTCACTTTGCTTCATGTTTGATACACGTTGTCGTCCGACTCGTTCATAGAGAGAACGGGAGAGTTCAAAGCAAGACATACAATGACAGAACGAGGTAGATTACTCCAGTAAAAGTAAGACTTAGTTTAATGACTTAGAAGTCGCCAAATGACTTACTTTAACGAATTTTGTTTATATAGTTTATGTAATGCAGATTTGTAAAATATGACTTTTATGAGGGTCACAGCCACTTAGCGTTTCATAATAGTGGTAGCAGCGGTGCAGCAGATGTAATGAAGTCCACGCAGCACGCTGGATGTAACTAATATTAAGCCTATAGTCTATTCATTATAATGTTGATGGACATAAATTGAGTTCTTTTGCCTCAATAATGACAAAATAATACACAAAAAATGGTCGGATTGGGAATAATGCGTGCAATCGCCGATGGACACCCGCCGATCGGACCAACCCTACTACCACTATTCTACAGGTCTATAGGCTACTATGAAATAAAAACTAAAAACTCTTTAAATATTTTATTAGCCGTACTCGAACTGGCAACTAGCTTTCTCTCTGCCTAGTGCCTACCGGTATACTTCTCACGCGGCTCTTTAGCTGAACTCTGTGGTAGGCTACGCCAGGAGTCCCGCCTCCCCACACACCATGCGACTGACAAGTGACTGACATGGGGGTTCACTCATCGTTACTCTAAGGACTCGAGAGAGAGAGAGAGAGAGAGAGAGAGAGAGAGAGAGAGAGAGAGAGAGAGAGAGAGAGAGAGAGAGAGAGAGAGAGAGAGAGAGAGACAGACAGAGAGAGAGAGACAGAGAGAGAGGAAAATAAACAAGCATGCAAATGGAATTTATCGCGGCCAGAAAAATTATCGAGCTAATTTTAATTATCATGCGATTAATTGATTTATTGAATATCGCGACAGGCCTAACTGTGACATCACTCATTCACTGCTGAAGATGATGATGATGACGTCATCAATAACTGCAGCTGTATTGTGTCTCGTTCTCTCCATCAGATTTCTGTGAACTGGAACTGGATCCAAACACAATGAGCAGAAACCTCATACTGTCTGATAACAACAGGAAGGTGACACGTGTGGAGGAGGATCAGTTATATCCTGATCATCCAGACAGATTTGATCACTGGTCTCAGCTGCTGTGTAGAAATGTTCTGACTGGTCGCTGTTACTGGGAGGTCGAGTGGAGAGGAAGAGTTTTTATATCAGTGAGTTACAGAAGAATCAACAGGAAAGGAGGCGGTGCTGACTGTTTGTTTGGAAGGAACGATCAGTCCTGGAGACTGACCTGCTCTGATTATTATGGTTACTCTGTCTGTCACAGTAACAGAGAAACACCCATCTCCTCCTCCTCCTCCTCCTCCTCCTCCTCCTCTGTCTCTCACAGAGTAGCAGTGTATGTGGACTGTCCTGCTGGCACTCTGTCCTTCTACAGAGTCTCCTCTGACACACTGATCCACCTCTACACCTTCAACACCACATTCACTAAACTTCTGTATGCTGGGTTCTGGGTCGACTCTGATTCCTCAGTCTCTCTGTGTGGTCTGTAGGACCGACAGTCTGCAGACAGACGGTTCAGTCTGAACAAGATCACACATACAGCTGATATTTATTAGGGCCCGAGCGCTGACCAGCGCCAAGCCCTATTGTTTTTTCCAAGATTCTTCTTCTTCTTCTCTCACGATGACGGTCTTTTTGCCCCCCTTAACGTGCCCCAAAAGTCACCCAAGTTGGCATGCAAGCCAGACCCGGGTTAGGGTTAGGGTTAGAAAAATTTGATATTTTATGGTTTGCATAAATGGGTGTGGCAAAATGGCTCTCTAGCGCCCCCTTGAGAAATGAAAAAAATTGAGCCCCTCGCCACAGATTGACATAGAGAAACGAAACTTGGTACACATGTTCATCATGTCAAGATGCACCAAAAAGTCTCTTGAACACATACCCTAACACCAACAGAAAGTCGGCCATTTTGAATCAAATTATTTATTTTAATGCCGATTTTGGCATCATATTTGAGCGAACTAGTCCTAGAGATTTCATCCCATCCACTTCAAATTCACTCAGAAACATCTTGAGACATTGGAGATGAAAAGTTCTCGGATATCCCATTTTCCACCAAAGCTGCCACTGCTGCCCCATCTCACAAGGCTATGAATCAGGCACCCACCCATTGTTCAGCACTTAAGATTTGCCAACGCCATCACACACACACCTACTCCGGAGCCACGACCACCAACATCCTGGAAAACTTCCCGGGTCTCCTGGAGTCAGCCCCCCCAACAATTACTAAAGTAATCGTTCACTGTGGCTCAGACGACACTGCAGGCAGTCGGAACTGATGAAAGCTCATTTTATTCACCTTTTTAATCTCCTTAACAACTGTGGAAAGTCTGTTGTTATCTCTGGCCCACTCCCCACACTTGGTCATGGCGCTGGTAGTTTTAGCAGGATTCTTTAAGTCCACACCTGGCTCCAGTCTGCCTGCACAGCACACAACATTGGTTTTATTCATAACTTCGACTTGTTCTGGGAGCGACCCTCCTTTTACTGACCAGACGGTCTTCACCTGAACATGCTGGGGTGCCACATGCTCGCCTCCACCTTCCAGCACGCTGTACATTACGCACGTGACAGACTATCAATGTTTACACTCCACACACTGCCATCTCCCTCCCAATTCACGCCCTACAGGACCTTCTCAGAGTACCTCCTCCTGCCACAACTCCCCCTACAGGCCCTATCTGTCATTGCCACCATCACCATATCAGCCTATCATCCCTTCTCCAGAAACCGGCACACCCCTACTGTCCACCTCCAGAACCCAACCGAGGATTACTATTGCAACAACATATCATCAGTAGGGTAAAACTAACCTGTCTCACGTTCCCTATTAGTGGTGTGAACAATCCAACGCTTGCTGAATTCTGCTTCACAATGATAGGAAGAGCTGACATCGAAGGATCCTTTGACACACTGATCCACCTCCACACCTTCTACACCACATTCACTGGACCTCTGTGTGCTGGGTTTGGGTTCTGCTCTGATTCCTCAGTGTCTCTGTGTGGTCTGTAGGACAGACAGTCTGCAGACAGACGGTTCAGTGTCTCTGTGTGGTCTGTAGGACAGACAGTCTGCAGACAGACGGTTCAGTGTCTCTGTGTGGTCTGTAGGACAGACAGTCTGCAGACAGACGGTTCAGTGTCTCTGTGTGGTCTGTAGGACAGACAGTCTGCAGACAGACGGTTCAGTCTGAACAGGATCACACACACAGCTGATATTTATGATCATTGTTATTTAGTATGCAGAGAATCATTGTAGTGTAATTATAATGTAGTTTGTGTAATGAATCATTTCTAGTCCAGAATGAAGGACTGACAGTAGGAAGAGTCGTCATGTTTTATGTTAATGTCTGAACTACATTAAAGGCTCTGGTCATGTGACATGTTGACCAATCAGAGTCTCTGATTGGTTGTTGAGATGAGCTGATGTCACTCTGTGTCTTACAATAAAAACTGTTTCATCTTCAACCAAAACAGTTTTATGTTTTATTTCATCTTTGTGTTAATAGTTAATAATTATTCATTTATTGTCCAGGCCGCTGATTCACATCCTTCAAGCCCGGAGACCACTGCACACTATGTTTGAGCACGCCAAATTAGCCGCAGCACGCCCAAGCCGACTTGCTTACCAGACACCCTGCCATCTCACCGGGCGAGGCCGATACACGCCTGACCCTGCCCAAATGTCGAACTCTGTCTTTCGCCCCTCTCCTTGCCAGATGTGTAATATTGCTGAAGTGGAAGAATGCTGCCACAACCCCTCCCACGCTCAGTGGCTGAGAGATATTATGTCCTGTCTTAATCTTGAAAAAATAGACAACTCCATTCATAACTCCAAAGAAAGATTTCAGAGGGTGTGGGGCCTTTTTTGAAACATTTCAATAATCTACAGCCTCCACCTTCCAGCACGCTTTACATTACGCACGTGACAGACTATCAATGTTTACACTCCACACACTGCCATCTCCCTCCCACTTCACGCCCTACAGGACCTTCTCAGAGTACCTCCTCCTGCCACAACTCCCCCTACAGGCCCTATCTGTCATTGCCACCTCTTGCTGTCGCTCTCCCTATCAGCCTATCATCCCTTCTCCAGAAACCGGCACACCCTACTGTCCACCTCCAGAACCCACCCCCCCCCCCCCCCCCCCCACCACCTTTGACCTCGAGTGCTGCCATTTTTTGCCCCCCCCTCACCTCCCCTTCCTCTGTGACCCTTCCCATACTCTCCCTCTGGTCACATCGCTCTCCAACTCCCTCGTTACATCATCCCAACAAACAACTCGTGAATCTGTCCAACCTCCGTTCACTTCCCCAGTGCTCACAACCAGTCACACAGCAACGTCACCTAAAAGTGGCTCTGCTTACCACTCGCTCACTCAACAATAAAAGCCTTATTCTCAATGAGTTCATAACGGACAGTAAACTGGATTTCCTCTCTGCCTCACTGAAACCCGGCACAAACCCTTGGACTATTTCTCACTAAACCAGACCACACCCCCACGGCTTCACATACATTGAAAAAGCTCACTCTGGGGGGGGGGGGGTGGGGGGGTGTTGCTGCTGTTTATAGAGAGGACATTATAATAACTTCCATCTTCATCCCCGCCTCTCACTCATTATTGCCTTTAAACTCTCTGGTCCCTCTCCTTTAGTCATTGCTGTCATTTATCGCCCCCCCACCCCCCCCCCCCCCCAAGCCAAACTCCTCCTTTCTCTCCGACTTCTCTGATTTTCTGACCCAGCTATGTGCCATCTCACCTTCTGCTTTCCTCCTGGGCGATTTATCGACAACTCCAACTGCAAACCTGCCCCTGAGTTCCTGGATCTGCTGCAATGCCTCAATTTCAACAGTTTGTATTGTGAAGGTATTTATTTACACACACACACACACACAGTAACACACACACACACACACACACACCACACACACACACACACAGTAACACACACATACACACACACACAATAACACACACACACACAGTAACACACACATACACAGTAACACACACACACACACATACACACACATACACACAGTAACACACACACACATACACACAGTAACACACACACATACACACACACACACACACACACAGTAACACACACACAGTAACACACACAGTAACACTAACACACACACACAGTAACACACACACACACACAGTAACACACACATACACACAGTAACACACACACAG
>JAJDFG010000377.1:5000-10000 GCA_021039105.1 Scomber colias
CTCCAGATCCTGCTTGTACCTGGATGCTGCCGGTCCCGTGTGCTGGCCTCTCGCCATGCACACGTAACCTCCTGAAGATCACAGGAAACACATTTAAACACATTCACACACATTTAAACACTCTGCTGCACTGAAGATGTTTCCAGGGTTAAAACATGTGAACCAGTTTCAGCCCACACTGAGATCACATGACACATTATTTCAGCTCAGCACAGTTATCATGATTCTGTGGAATCCTTCTTTCCTTCCTCCATCCCCCTTTCTTCCTTCCTTCCTTCCTTCCTCCCTCCCTCCCGCCCTCCTTCTGTCCTTCCCTCTTTCCTTCCTCTTTCCTCCCTTCCTTCTTTCCTTCCTCCATCCCCCTTTCTTCCTTCCTTGTATCCTTCTTCCATCCCCCTTTCTTCCTTCCTTCTATCCTTCCTTCCTCGCTCCCTCCTTCTTTCCTTCCTTCATCCCCCTTCTTTCATTCCTTCTGAATGTAAATCAAATGTTAAATGAATGTGAGTTATGTTCTTTATCCTGTAAATGCATGAAGATGGTTTCATGTTAAAATATTAAACATGTGACTCTGCTGCCCTCTAGTGACAGAAGGAGTTTATCTCTGTTAGAGTAGACCTCCAACTCCTCTGGAGGAACTTCTCCTGCATCCCCAGGGGGGTTGATGGAGTCAGAGTGGACCATGTTCAGGACCTCAGATGTGGAGGCTGGAAGGTCATCGGTGCCTGTCGGGGGGGGGGGCGACCTGAGAACCTGCTGGTGGACAGCAGCTGTTAAGGAGCCTTTAGGCCCTGGCTGGCTATCGGGTACCGGGGTCTCTGCTGCGAGCCATTGGGTCCCTATACAACCCCTGTGAGAGCTTAACATCCTCTGCAGTAAGTCAGACCTGGTCTCAGTGGGTGTTGGGCTCCATCAGGGCTGTCCCTGGTCTCTGATCCTCTCTGAGTCTCAAGGTGCAGCTGGGAGGAGGAGAGAGTTCAGTTTGGGGACCTCAGAATCTCCTCTCTGCTGTTTATGGTTGATGTTGTTCTGTTGGACTCTACAGGTGAAGTCCTCCAACAGGCTCTGGGACGGTTTTCCAGCTGAATGTGAAGCAGTCGGGATGAGAGTCAGCACCTCCACATCTGAGACCATGGTGCTCTGCTGGAACAAGGTGGACTGCCCCTTCAGGGTGGGGAGGGGGGGGGGGTGAGGGTGGGGGGTTGCAGAGGAGGTTAAGAGTATCTGGGGGTCTTCTTCACAGTGAGGCTAGGAGTAGAGCCGCTACTCCTTCAGTCTCAAGGTGCAGCAGGTGGGAGGAGAGAGTCCAGTTTGGGGACCTCAGAATCTCCTCTCTGCTGTTTATGGTTGATGTTCTGTTGGACTCTACAGGTGAAGTCCTCCAACAGGCTCTGGGACGGTTTGCAGCTGAATGTGAAGCGGTCAGGATGAGAGTCAGCACCTCCACATCTGAGGCCATGGTGCTCTGCTGGAACAAGGTGGACTGCCCCTTCAGGGTGGAGGGGGGGGGGGTGAGGGGGAGGGGGGGTTGCAGAGGAGGTTAAGACTATCTGGGGGTCTTCTTCACAGTGAGGCTAGGAGTAGAGCCGCTGCTCCTTCAGTCTCAAGGTGCAGCAGGGGGGAGGAGAGAGTCCAGTTTGGGGACCTCAGAATCTCCTATCTGCTGTTCATGGTTGATGTTGTTCTGCTGGACTCTACAGGTGAAGTCCTCCAACAGGCTCTGGGACGGTTTGCAGCTGAATGTGAGTCAGCACCTCCACATCTGAGACCATGGTGCTCTGCTGGAACAAGGTGGACTGCCCCTTCAGAGTGGGGAGGGGGGGGGGGGTTGGGGAGGGGGGGGGGGTTGCAGAGGAGTTAAATACTATCTGGGGGTCTTCTTCACAGGGAGGCTAGGAGTAGAGCCGCTGCTCCTTCACATGGAAAGGAGCCAGCTGAGTGGGTTTGGGCTCCTGGTCAGGATCCTCCTGGACGCCCCCCTTTAGAGGAGTTCCAGGTCCGACTGGGACGAGACCCAGAACACACAGCTGCACCTAGTCCTGCAGTCAGCCTACTTCAGATGTTCAGCTGAGTTTTTATTTTATTATTATTTATAAGCTTTAATTTATTTCTTATCTTCATCATGTATCCTCAACGTGTTTAATGATTAATAACTGTCTCGTTTATCCAGAATCTGTTCAGGGTTAGGGTTAGGGTTAGGGTTGTTACCTGGTTTGGCAGCGTGGCAGAGCTCTCTGATGATGCTGACCGGAGCAAACCCGACACCTAAAGCTCCGACGATGATCACCACGTCAAACCGGCCTGAAAACATCAGTTTAAAAAACATGGTCAGGGTCAGGTATTGGTCAGGGTCAGGTATTGGTCAGGGTCCGGTATTGGTCAGGGTCAGGTATTGGTCAGGGTCAGGTATTAGTCAGAGTCAGGTATTGGTCAGGGTCAGAGTCAGGTATTGGTCAGGGTCAGGGTCAGGTATTGGTCAGGGTCAGGGTCCGGTATTGATCAGGGTCAGGTATTGGTCAGGGTCAGGGTCTGGTATTGGTCAGGGTCAGGTATTGGTCAGGGTGAGAGAGTGAGACAGTGTGAGAGAGTGAGACAGGTACCGGGCTGAGCAGGCAGAGGTTGGGTTCCCAGTAAAGCCAGTCTGAGGTCCTGGTAGAGACCAGTTTGAGCCGCCTGCTCCAACATTCCTTTACTGCCGTCCACTCCTATAAAGAGCCTGAAGCCCAGCTCACACATCTACACACACACACACACACACACAAATACACACACACACACACACCATATACACAAACACATACACACACACACACACACACAATATACACACCACACACACACACACACACACAAACACACACACACACACACACACACACACATACACCATATACACACACATACACACAAGACACACAGTTAGTTTAGCCACCAGTATGATGTCATACGTCATTCACCATTTTAGCCACCAGTATGATGTCATATGTCATTCACCAGTTTAGCCACCAGTATGATGTCATTGACCAGTTTGGCCACCAGTATGATGTCACTCACCAGTTTGGCCACCAGTCCAGACCCACAGGCCACGTCCAACACGGCGGCGTCCTCCCTGCTGCCGGAGAAGTGAGCGTTCAGGAAGTCGACGGCCATCTTTGGTCCGTTGTAGCTCATCATGTGGAAGTCCTGCAGGTGATGATGTCAACAATGTTACTGATGATGATGTCATCAATGTTACTGATGATGATGTCATTAATGGTACTAGTGATGATGTCATTAATGGTACTGGTGATAATGATGATGTCATTAATGGTACTGATGATGATGTCATTAATGGTACTGGTGATGATGTCATTAATGTTACTAATGATCTCATTAATGGAACTGGTGATGATGTCATTAATGTTACTGGTGATGATGTCATTAATGGTACTAATGATGATGTCATTAATGGTACTGGTGATGATGTCATTAATGTTGCTGATGATGATGTCATTAATGGTACTGGTGATGATGTCATTAATGGTACTAATGATGATGTCATTAATGGTACTGGTGATGATGTCATTAATGTTGCTGATGATGATGTCATTAATGGTACTGGTGATGATGTCATTAATGGTACTGGTGATGATGTCATTAATGTTACTGGTGATGATGTCATTAATGGTACTAATGATGATGTCATTAATGGTACTGGTGATGATGTCATTAATGTTGCTGATGATGATGTCATTAATGGTACTGGTGATGATGTCATTAATGTTGCTGATGATGATGTCATTAATGGTACTGGTGATGATGTCATTAATGTTACTAATGATCTCATTAATGGAACTGGTGATGATGTCATTAATGGTACTGGTGATGATGTCATTAATGGTACTAATGATGATGTCATTAATGGTACTGGTGATGATGTCATTAATGTTGCTGATGATGATGTCATTAATGGTACTGATGATGATGTCATTAATGGTACTGGTGATGATGTCATTAATGGTACTGGTGATGATGTCATTAATGGTACTGGTGATGATGTCATTAATGGTACTAATGATGATGTCATTAATGGTACTGGTGATGATGTCATTAATGTTACTGATGATGATGTCATTAATGTTGCTGGTGATGATGTCATTAATGGTACTAATGATGATCTCATTAATGGTACTGGTGATGATGTCATTAATGGTACTAATGATGATGTCATTAATGGTACTAATGATGATGTCATTAATGGTACTAATGATGATCTCATTAATGGTACTGGTGATGATGTCATTAATGGTACTGATGATGATGTCATTAATGGTACTAATGATGATGTCATTAATGGTACTAATTATGATGTCATTAATGGTACTAATGATGATGTCATTAATGGTACTGGTGATGATGTCATTAATGGTACTAATGATGATGTCATTAATGGTACTGATGATGATGTCATTAATGGTACTGGTGATGATGTCATTAATGGTACTGATGATGATGTCATTGGAGACTCACCTGTTCGTAGGTGTCTGCACAGCTGTCGTATAATTGGACGGTTCCCTGTGATGTCAGACTGTCACATGACGGCAGGAAGATCTTCAAATCCTCGTCACGTACGTTTGTCATGATGTCACACCTGCAAGAGAAGTACTACATCAGTACTACATCAGTACTGCATCAGTACTGCATCAATACAACATCAGTACTACATCAGTACTACATCAGTACTACATCAGTACTGCATCAATACAACATCAGTACTACATCAGTACTGCATTAGTACTACATCAGTACTACATCAGTACTGCATTAGTACTACATCAGTACTACATCAGTACTACATTAGTACTACATCAGTACTGCATTAGTACTGCATCAGTACTGCATCAGTACTGCATTAGTACTGCATCAGTACTGCATTAGTACTGCATCAGTAGTACATCAGTACTACATTAGTACTACATCAGTACTGCATTAGTACTGCATCAGTACTGCATCAGTACTGCATC
>JAJDFG010000377.1:15000-20000 GCA_021039105.1 Scomber colias
CTGGTGTGTAGTGTGTGTTACCTGTGTGTAGTGTGTGTAGGGTTAGGGTTACACTGCTGGTGTGTAGTGTGTGTTACCTGTGTGTAGCTCTGTAGTGTGTGTGTGTGTGTATAGTGTGTATAGTGTGTAGTGTGTATAGTGTGTATAGTGTGTAGTGTGTAGTGTGTGTGTATAGTGTGTTACCTGTGTGTAGTGTGTGTAGGGTTAGGGTTACACTGCTGGTGTGTAGTGTGTGTTACCTGTGTGTAGTGTGTGTAGGGTTAGGATTACACTGCTGGTGTGTAGTGTGTGTTACCTGTGTGTAGTGTGTGTAGGGTTAGGGTTACACTGCTGGTGTGTAGTGTGTGTTACCTGTGTGTAGTGTGTGTAGGGTTAGGGTTACACTGCTGGTGTGTAGTGTGTGTTACCTGTGTGTAGTGTGTGTAGGGTTAGGGTTACACTGCTGGTGTGTAGTGTGTGTTACCTGTGTGTAGTGTGTGTAGGGTTAGGGTTACACTGCTGGTGTGTAGTGTGTGTTACCTGTGTGTAGTGTGTGTAGGGTTAGGGTTACACTGCTGGTGTGTAGTGTGTGTTACCTGTGTGTAGTGTGTGTAGGGTTAGGGTTACACTGCTGGTGTGTAGTGTGTGTTACCTGTGTGTAGTGTGTGTAGGGTTAGGGTTACACTGCTGGTGTGTAGTGTGTGTTACCTGTGTGTAGTGTGTGTAGGGTTAGGGTTACACTGCTGGTGTGTAGTGTGTGTTACCTGTGTGTAGCTCTGTAGTGTGTGTGTGTGTGTATAGTGTGTATAGTGTGTAGTGTGTATAGTGTGTATAGTGTGTAGTGTGTAGTGTGTGTGTATAGTGTGTTACCTGTGTGTAGTGTGTGTAGGGTTAGGGTTACACTGCTGGTGTGTAGTGTGTGTTACCTGTGTGTAGTGTGTGTAGGGTTAGGGTTACACTGCTGGTGTGTAGTGTGTGTTACCTGTGTGTAGTGTGTGTAGGGTTAGGGTTACACTGCTGGTGTGTAGTGTGTGTTACCTGTGTGTAGTGTGTGTAGGGTTAGGGTTACACTGCTGGTGTGTAGTGTGTGTTACCTGTGTGTAGTGTGTGTAGGGTTAGGGTTACACTGCTGGTGTGTAGTGTGTGTTACCTGTGTGTAGTGTGTGTAGGGTTAGGGTTACACTGCTGGTGTGTAGTGTGTGTTACCTGTGTGTAGTGTGTGTAGGGTTAGGGTTACACTGCTGGTGTGTAGTGTGTGTTACCTGTGTGTAGTGTGTGTAGGGTTAGGGTTACACTGCTGGTGTGTAGTGTGTGTTACCTGTGTGTAGTGTGTGTAGGGTTAGGGTTACACTGCTGGTGTGTAGTGTGTGTTACCTGTGTGTAGTGTGTGTAGGGTTAGGGTTACACTGCTGGTGTGTAGTGTGTGTTACCTGTGTGTAGTGTGTGTAGGGTTAGGGTTACACTGCTGGTGTGTAGTGTGTGTTACCTGTGTGTAGTGTGTGTAGGGTTAGGGTTACACTGCTGGTGTGTAGTGTGTGTTACCTGTGTGTAGTGTGTGTAGGGTTAGGGTTACACTGCTGGTGTGTAGTGTGTGTTACCTGTGTGTAGTGTGTGTAGGGTTAGGGTTACACTGCTGGTGTACACACTCACAAGAAACTGAATAGCTTCATCTTGGACATTCTTTTATTTAAAGAAAGAAGTTGCCCAATCAAAATACTTAGAACAAATTAGAAAGAAATACAAAAAACTATGAAATGAATATATGAAATATAATATAAATATCTTACATAAAGTATAAGATTTAAATACCCACAAAATAAAAAGTGTAAACAAGTGACATGCTGCTGCATCACTTCTGGGTGGTGCTGCTGAGGTGGAGGCAACAGGAGGAGCGCTTGATGCTGTAGGTGGCCCAAGATTTGCAGGAGTGGGACTGAGAAACCTCAACAGTGCATCTGAAGAGAGAAGAGGAGTATGTGACACCAGTCTAATAATAAATATGATATGATACATAATATGATTTCAAGAATAAAATGAAATGAAATAATATAAATGAAAAATCTAAGAGATACATGCATGATGTTCACTATACTGTACATGTATAATATACAATGTACTTTTTCTGATATGCAAACTATATAAGATTCAATTTTATTGTCATTACAACAAAATGCTGATTAGCAGAATGCAAAGAAGTAGTAAACTACAGTATAATATAGAATGTGGGAATGCTAAATTATGCTAGCTATAACATGAATGATGTGCACTTTAACACTGATGTAAAGTTTAACACTATAAACACACTTTAGACAATATGAACTGTAACACAACATACAGCTAGGCTTACAACTATAATAAAAGGCATTTTGATAAGCTAAGAAAACCTTAGCTAACCAGATGTTAATAAAAATGCTGAATAGATCTAATATTTACACATTACTGAGGAAACCCAGCGAGCACAAACCGTAATTTCATCGTTTGATTTCCGGTTAAAAACAGGTTGATATGAGGTCTGAACGTCTTTTCAACCGTCTGAAAACGGTTACAACATCAACGCGTCACAAAACACACATTAGTTTGATGTCGGTTGATAATTAGCTCAGTTGTAGCTCTCTACAGAGATTGTATTGATTATTTTGACGTTTTTTCTATAAATGAGAGGAGGTGAAATGACGTCTAAACAAAACGTAATTTCAAAGCATTTAATGTTGAATAAAATATCATAAATATGAAACTATATAGGTTATGTCTGCACACTAAACAAGCTGGGAATTTTCTATACAGCAATTCCCGGTGAATATGTTTTCTATGTGAAAGTTGAATAAACGTCTCCATATAGCCGTTTAACAACAAACCATGTTATGTTCACTTTTCAACCAATTTTCAACGTCTTTTCACCGGTTACCATAGATACACGTCTTTTCACCGGTTACCATAGATACACGTCTTTTCACCGGTTACCATAGATACACGTCCTTTAGACGTCTTTTCAACCAAAATGTGCTTGCTGGGAAGTAAAGTGGGAGTAGTTACATTACTATTTTCCATAACAACTTAGGCTCTTCCATAACATTAACTGGCGTTAAAACTAACAGTTTAACAACAAACCATGTTATGCTAATGGTTAACGTCGTTATCGTCGTTCTGCAACATACAAATAATGTCATGACATCATCTTTATTGTAACGTTACCTCTGTCTTTGTCTCGTTTTTCCTCCTCTTCTTTTCTTTTCTTCCTCCCCTGGGCAGCAGACAGTTTGGGACGTTATGACATGTTGTTGTCGAGCTAGCCTTGGGGTCACGTTAAAAAACGACCATCCTCCCCCAGGTAGCAGGTACAGTCTAATTAGTGGGGGGGGGGGGGTCGTCTTAGGAAAGTAACGTGTCATTATTATTATTATTAGTATTCCTATTTAACAGACTTTGCTATGCAGTTAAATTAATGTAGGCTTATTATCTTCATATTAAGACATGATACCAAGTAGTTTTAACAATAGTGGAAGTTTTTTCTTCCCCCGTTTGTGGCGCCCCCCCCCCCCCGGATGGACCGCCCCCCCCCCGGATGGACGGCGCCCTTAGCATTTGCCTATACTGCCTATGCCACGGGCCAAGTGTGTGTGTGTGTATAGTGTGTAGTGTGTGTGTGTGTGTGTAGTGTGTGTATGTGTGTGTATAGTGTGTGTTGTGTGTAGTGTGTGTGTGTGTGTATAGTGTGTGTGTGTGTAGTGTGTAGTGTGTGTGTGTGTGTATAGTGTGTAGTTTGTTAGTGTGTGTATTGTGTAGTGTGTGTGTGTGTATGTATAGTGTGTAGTGTGTGGTGTGTGTAGTGTGTGTGTGTGTATAGTGTGTAGTGTGTGTAGTATGTAGTGTGTGTGTGTGTATATAGTGTGTAGTGTGTGTAGTGTGTAGTGTGTGTGTGTATAGTGTGTAGTGTGTGGTTGTGTGTAGTGTGTGTGTGTGTATAGTGTGTAGTGTGTGTAGTATGTAGTGTGTGTGTGTATATAGTGTGTAGTGTGTGTAGTGTGTAGTGTGTGTGTGTGTATAGTGTGTAGTTTGTGTAGTGTGTGTGTGTGTGTATAGTGTGTAGTGTGTGTAGTGTGTAGTGTGTGTGTGTGTGTATAGTGTGTAGTTTGTGTAGTGTGTGTGTGTGTATAGTGTGTAGTGTGTGTAGTATGTAGTGTGTGTGTGTATATAGTGTGTAGTGTGTGTAGTGTGGTAGTGTGTGTGTGTGTATAGTGTGTAGTTTGTGTAGTGTGTGTGTGTGTGTATAGTGTGTAGTGTGTGTAGTGTGTAGTGTGTGTGTGTGTGTATAGTGTGTAGTTTGTGTAGTGTGTGTGTGTGTAGTGTGTAGTGTGTGTGTGGTGTGTGTATAGTGTGTAGTTTGTGTAGTGTGTGTGTGTGTATAGTGGTAGTGTGTGTAGTATGTAGTTTGTGTGTGTGTGTGTATAGTGTGTAGTGTGTGTGTGTATAGTGTGTATTGTGTAGTGTGTGTGTGTGTATAGTGTGTATTGTGTAGTGTGTGTGTGTGTATAGTGTGTGTAGTGTGTAGTGTGTGTGTGTGTATAGTGTGTAGTGTGTGTGTAGTGTGTGTGTGTGTGTGTAGTGTGTAGTGTGTGTGTGTGTGTGTATAGTGTGTAGTTTGTGTAGTGTGTGTGTGTGTGTGTGTGTATAGTGTGTAGTGTGTGTAGTGTGTGTAGTGTGTGTGTAGTGTGTAGTGTGTGTGTGTGTATAGTGTGTAGTGTGTGTGTGTGTATAGTGTGTATTGTGTAGTGTGTGTGTGTGTGTATAGTGTGTAGTGTGTGTAGTATGTAGTGTGTGTGTGTATAGTGTGTAGTGTGTGTAGTGTGTGTGTGTGTGTGTGTGTATAGTGTGTGTGTGTGTATAGTGTGTAGTGTGTGTATTGTGTAGTGTGTGTGTGTGTATAGTGTGTAGTGTGTAGTGTGTATAGTGTGTAGTGTGTGTATTGTGTAGTGTGTGTGTGTGTGTATAGTGTGTAGTGTGTAGTGTGTGTATTGTGTAGT
>JAJDFG010000377.1:25000-42500 GCA_021039105.1 Scomber colias
TAATGGTTGGGCCCTGCAGTAATGGTTGGTCCCTGCAGTAATGGTTGGGCCCTGCAGTAATGGTTCAGCCCTGCAGTAACGGTTGGTCCCTGCAGTAACGGTTGGGCCCTGCAGTAACGGTTGGGCCCTGCAGTAACGGTTGGACCCTGCAGTAACGGTTCAGCCCTGCAGTAATGGTTGGACCCTGCAGTAATGGTTGGTCCCTGCAGTAATGGTTGGACCCTGCAGTAATGATTGGGCCCTGCAGTAATGGTTCAGCCCTGCAGTAATGGTTGGGCCCTGCAGTAATGGTTGGTCCCTGCAGTAATGGTTGGGCCCTGCAGTAATGGTTCAGCCCTGCAGTAACGGTTGGTCCCTGCAGTAACGGTTGGGCCCTGCAGTAACGGTTGGACCCTGCAGTAACGGTTCAGCCCTGCAGTAATGGTTGGACCCTGCAGTAATGGTTGGTCCCTGCAGTAATGGTTGGACCCTGCAGTAATGGTTGGTCCCTGCAGTAATGGTTCAGCCCTGCAGTAACGGTTGGGCCCTGCAGTAATGGGTGGGCCCTGCAGTAACGGTTGGGCCCTGCAGTAATGGTCGGGCCCTGCAGTAATGATTGGGCCCTGCAGTAATGGTTCAGCCCTGCAGTAATGGTTGGTCCCTGCAGTAATGGTTGGGCCCTGCAGTAATGGTT
Source organism: Scomber colias (assembly GCA_021039105.1). Lineage (NCBI taxonomy): Eukaryota > Metazoa > Chordata > Actinopteri > Scombriformes > Scombridae > Scomber > Scomber colias. The sequence continues at coordinate 25,674 of JAJDFG010000377.1, forward strand.
GGTCCCTGCAGTAATGGTTGGGCCCTGCAGTAATGGTTCAGCCCTGCAGTAATGGTTGGGCCCTGCAGTAACGGTTGGTCCCTGCAGTAATGGTTCGGCCCTGCAGTAACGGTTGGGCCCTGCAGTAACGATTGGGCCCTGCAGTAATGGTTCAGCCCTGCAGTAATGGTTGGTTCCTGCAGTAATGGTTCGGCCCTGCAGTAATGGTTCGGCCCTGCAGTAATGATTGGGCCCTGCAGTAATGGTTCAGCCCTGCAGTAACGGTTGGTCCCTGCAGTAATGGTTGGTCCCTGCAGTAATGGTTGGACCCTGCAGTAATGGTTGGTCCCTGCAGTAACGGTTGGGCCCTGCAGTAACGGTTGGTCCCTGCAGTAATGGTTGGGCCCTGCAGTAACGGTTGGGCCCTGCAGTAATGGTTGGTCCCTGCAGTAACGGTTGGGCCCTGCAGTAATGGTTGGTCCCTGCAGTAACGGTTGGGCCCTGAAGTAATGGTTGGTCCCTGCAGTAATGGTTGGGCCCTGCAGTAACGGTCGGGCCCTGCAGTAATGGTTCGGCCCTGCAGTAACGATTGGGCCCTGCAGTAACGGTTGGGCCCTGCAGTAATGATTGGGCCCTGCAGTAATGGTTGGGCCCTGCAGTAACGGTCGGGCCCTGCAGTAATGGTTGGTCCCTGCAGTAACGGTCGAGCCCTGCAGTAATGGTCGGTCCCTTCAGTAACGGTTGGACCCTGCAGTAAAGGTTGGTCCCTGCAGTAACGGTTGGACCCTGCAGTAACGGTTGGACCCTGCAGTAATGGTTGGTCCCTGCAGTAATGGTTGGTCCCTGCAGTAATGGTTGGGCCCTGCAGTAACGGTTGGGCCCTGCAGTAATGGTTCGGCCCTGCAGTAATGGTTGGTCCCTGCAGTAATGGTTCGGCACTGCAGTAATGGTGGGCCCTGCAGTAATGGTTGGTCCCTGCAGTAATGGTTCGGCCCTGCAGTAACGGTTGGGCCCTGTAGTAATGATTGGGCCCTGCAGTAATGGTTCAGCCCTGCAGTAATGGTTGGTCCCTGCAGTAATGGTTGGTCCCTGCAGTAACGGTTGGGCCCTGCAGTAACGGTCGGGCCGTGCAGTAATGGTTGGTCCCTGCAGTAATGGTTCGGCCTTGCAGTAATGGTTGGACCCTGCAGTAACGGTTGGACCCTGCAGTAACGGTTCGGCCCTGCAGTAACGGTTGGACCTTGCAGTAATGGTTCGGCCTTGCAGTAATGGTTGGACCCTGCAGTAACGGTTGGACCCTGCAGTAACGGTTGGGCCCTGCAGTAACGGTTGGACCCTGCATTAACGGTTGGATCCTGCAGTAACGGTTGGATCCTGCAGTAACGGTTCGGCCCTGCAGTAACGGTTGGGCCCTGCAGTAACGGTCGGTCCCTGCAGTAACGGTCGGGCCCTGCAGTAACGGTCGGTCCCTGCAGTAACGGTCGGGCCCTGCAGTAACGGTTCGGCCCTGCAGTAATGGTTGGTCCCTGCAGTAACGGTTGGGCCCTGCAGTAATGATTGGGCCCTGCAGTAATGGTTCAGCCCTGCAGTAATGGTTGGTCCCTGCAGTAATGGTTGGGCCCTGCAGTAACGGTTCAGCCCTGCAGTATTGGTTGGTCCCTGCAGTAATGGTTGGTCCCTGCAGTAACGGTTGGGCCCTGCAGTAACGGTTGGTCCCTGCAGTAATGGTTGGGCCCTGCAGTAATGGTTCGGCACTGCAGTAATGGTTGGGCCCTGCAGTAACGGTTGGGTCCTGCAGTAACGGTTCGGCCCTGCAGTAATGGTTCGGCCCTGCAGTAATGATTGGGCCCTGCAGTAATGATTGGGCCCTGCAGTAATGGTTCAGCCCTGCAGTAATGGTTGGTTCCTGCAGTAACGGTTGGGCCCTGCAGTAATGATTGGGCCCTGCAGTAATGGTTCAGCCCTGCAGTATTGGTTGGACCCTGCAGTAATGGTTCAGCCCTGCAGTAATGGTTGGTTCCTGCAGTAATGGTTGGGCCCTGCAGTAACGGTTGGGCCCTGCAGTAATGGTTCAGCCCTGCAGTATTGGTTGGACCCTGCAGTAATGGTTCGGCCCTGCAGTATTGGTTGGACCCTGTAGTAATGGTTCGGCCCTGCAGTAATGGTTGGACCCTGCAGTAACGGTTGGACCCTGCAGTAATGGTTCGGCCTTGCAGTAATGGTTGGACCCTGCAGTAATGGTTGGTCCCTGCAGTAATGGTTGGACCCTGCAGTAATAGTTTGTCCCTGCAGTAATGGTTGGGCCCTGCAGTAACGGTTGGTCCCTGCAGTAATGGTTGGGCCCTGCAGTAACGGTTGGGTCCTGCAGTAACGGTTGGTCCCTGCAGTAACGGTTCGGCCCTGCAGTAACGGTTGGGCCCTGCAGTAACGGTTGGACCCTGCAGTAACGGTTGTATCCTGCAGTAATGGTTGGATCCTGCAATAATGGTTGGGCCCTGCAGTAATGGTTGGACCCTGCAGTAACGGTTGGGCCCTGCAGTAACGGTTGGGCCCTGCAGTAATGGTACGACCCTGCAGTAACGGTTGGGCCCGGCAGTAATGGTACGACCCTGCAGTAACGGTTGGGCCCTGCAGTAACGGTCGGGCCCTGCAGTAACGGTCGGTCCCTGCAGTAACGGTTCAGCCCTGCAGTAACGGTTGGACCCTGCAGTAATGGTTGGTCCCTGCAGTAATGGTTGGACCCTGCAGTAATAGTTTGTCCCTGCAGTAACGGTTGGGCCCTGCAGTAAAGGTTGGGCCCTGCAGTAACGGTCGGGCCCTGCAGTAAGGGTCGGGCCCTGCAGTAATGGTCGGTCCCTGCAGTAATGGTCGGTCCCTGCAGTAACGGTTGGGTCCTGCAGTAACGGTTGGTCCCTGCAGTAACGGTTGGGCCCTGCAGTAACGGTTCGGCCCGGCAGTAACGGTTCGGCCCTGCAGTAACGGTTGGGCCCTGCAGTAACGGTTGGGCCCTGCAGTAACGGTTCGGCCCAGCAGTAATGGTTCGGCCCAGCAGTAATGGTTGGGCCCTGCAGTAATGGTTCAGCCCTGCAGTATTGGTTGGACCCTGCAGTATTGGTTGGACCCTGCAGTAATGGTTCGGCCCTGCAATAATGGTTCGGCCCTGCAGTAACGGTTGGGCCCTGCAGTAATGGTTGGACCCTGCAGTAACGGTTGGGCCCTGCAGTAACGGTTGGGCCCTGCAGTAATGGTACGACCCTGCAGTAACGGTTGGGCCCGGCAGTAATGGTACGACCCTGCAGTAACGGTTGGGCCCTGCAGTAACGGTTCGGCCCTGCAGTAACGGTTGGTCCCTGCAGTAACGGTTGGGCCCTGCAGTAATGGTCGGGCCCTGCAGTAACGGTTGGTCCCTGCAGTAACGGTTCAGCCCTGCAGTAATGGTTGGACCCTGCAGTAATGGTTGGTCCCTGCAGTAATGGTCGGTCCCTGCAGTAACGGTTCGGCCCTGCAGTAACGGTTGGGCCCTGCAGTAAAGGTTGGGCCCTGCAGTAATGGTTGGGCCCTGCAGTAACGGTTGGGCCCTGCAGTAATGGTCGGGCCGTGCAGTAACGGTTGGTCCCTGCAGTAACGGTTGGTCCCTGCAGTAATGGTTGGTCCCTGCAGTAACGGTTGGGCCCTGCAGTAATGGTTGGTCCCTGCAGTAACCGTTGGGCCCTGCAGTAATGGTTCGGCCCTGCAGTAACGGTTGGTCCCTGCAGTAATGGTTGGGCCCTGCAGTAATGGTTGGGCCCTGCAGTAATGGTTGGTCCCTGCAGTAATGGTTCGGCCCTGCAGTAACGGTTGGGCCCTGCAGTAATGATTGGGCCCTGCAGTAATGGTTCAGCCCTGCAGTAATGGTTGGTCCCTGCAGTAATGGTTGGACCCTGCAGTAATAGTTTGTCCCTGCAGTAATGGTTGGGCCCTGCAGTAACGGTTGGTCCCTGCAGTAACGGTTGGGCCCTGCAGTAACGGTTGGGTCCTGCAGTAACGGTTGGTCCCTGCAGTAACGGTTCGGCCCTGCAGTAACGGTCGGGCCCTGCAGTAAAGGTTGGGCCCTGCAGTAACGGTCGGGCCCTGCAGTAACGGTCGGGCCGTGCAGTAACGGTCGGTCCCTGCAGTAATGGTCGGTCCCTGCAGTAACGGTTCGGCCCTGCAGTAACGGTTGGGCCCTGCAGTAAAGGTTGGGCCCTGCAGTAATGGTTGGGCCCTGCAGTAACGGTTGGGCCCTGCAGTAATGGTCGGGCCGTGCAGTAATGGTTGGTCCCTGCAGTAACGGTTGGTCCCTGCAGTAATGGTTGGTCCCTGCAGTAACGGTTGGGCCCTGCAGTAATGGTTGGTCCCTGCAGTAACGGTTGGGCCCTGCAGTAACGGTTGGTCCCTGCAGTAATGGTTGGGCCCTGCAGTAATGGTTGGGCCCTGCAGTAATGGTTGGTCCCTGCAGTAATGGTTCGGCCCTGCAGTAACGGTTGGGCCCTGCAGTAATGATTGGGCCCTGCAGTAATGGTTCAGCCCTGCAGTAATGGTTGGTCCCTGCAGTAATGGTTGGTCCCTGCAGTAACGGTCGGGCCCTGCAGTAACGGTCGGGCCGTGCAGTAACGGTTGGTCCCTGCAGTAACGGTTGGGCCCTGCAGTAACGGTTCGGCCCTGCAGTAACGGTTGGGCCCTGCAGTAAAGGTTGGGCCCTGCAGTAATGGTTGGGCCCTGCAGTAACGGTTGGGCCCTGCAGTAATGGTCGGGCCGTGCAGTAATGGTTGGTCCCTGCAGTAACGGTTGGTCCCTGCAGTAATGGTTGGTCCCTGCAGTAACGGTTGGGCCCTGCAGTAATGGTTGGTCCCTGCAGTAACGGTTGGGCCCTGCAGTAACGGTTGGTCCCTGCAGTAATGGTTGGGCCCTGCAGTAATGGTTGGGCCCTGCAGTAATGGTTGGTCCCTGCAGTAATGGTTCGGCCCTGCAGTAACGGTTGGGCCCTGCAGTAATGATTGGGCCCTGCAGTAATGGTTCAGCCCTGCAGTAATGGTTGGTCCCTGCAGTAATGGTTGGACCCTGCAGTAATAGTTTGTCCCTGCAGTAATGGTTGGGCCCTGCAGTAACGGTTGGTCCCTGCAGTAATGGTTGGGCCCTGCAGTAACGGTTGGGTCCTGCAGTAACGGTTGGTCCCTGCAGTAACGGTTCGGCCCTGCAGTAACGGTTGGGCCCTGCAGTAAAGGTTGGGCCCTGCAGTAACGGTCGGGCCCTGCAGTAACGGTCGGGCCGTGCAGTAACGGTTGGTCCCTGCAGTAACGGTTGGTCCCTGCAGTAACGGTTGGGCCCTGCAGTAACGGTTGGTCCCTGCAGTAATGGTTGGTCCCTGCAGTAATGGTTGGGCACTGCAGTAATGGTTGGGCCCTGCAGTAATGGTTGGTCCCTGCAGTAATGGTTCGGCCCTGCAGTAACGGTTGGGCCCTGCAGTAATGATTGGGCCCTGCAGTAATGGTTCAGCCCTGCAGTAATGGTTGGTCCCTGCAGTAATGGTTGGGCCCTGCAGTAACGGTTGGGCCCTGCAGTAACGGTCGGGCCGTGCAGTAATGGTCGGTGCCTGCAGTAATGGTTGGGCCCTGCAGTAAAGGTTGGTCCCTGCAGTAATGGTTGGGCCCTGCAGTAATGGTTCGGCACTGCAGTAACGGTTGGGCCCTGCAGTAACGGTTGGGTCCTGCAGTAACGGTTGGTCCCTGCAGTAATGGTTCGGCCCTGCAGTAACGGTTGGGCCCTGCAGTAATGATTGGGCCCTGCAGTAATGGTTCAGCCCTGCAGTAATGGTTGGTTCCTGCAGTAACGGTTGGGCCCTGCAGTAATGATTGGGCCCTGCAGTAATGGTTCAGCCCTGCAGTATTGGTTGGACCCTGCAGTAATGGTTCAGCCCTGCAGTAATGGTTGGTTCCTGCAGTAACGGTTGGGCCCTGCAGTAATGGTTCAGCCCTGCAGTATTGGTTGGACCCTGCAGTAATGGTTCGGCCCTGCAGTAATGGTTGGACCCTGCAGTAACGGTTGGGCCCTGCAGTAATGGTTGGATCCTGCAGTAATGGTTGGATCCTGCAATAATGGTTCGGCACTGCAGTAATGGTTGGGCCCTGCAGTAACGGTTGGGCCCTGCAGTAACGGTTGGGTCCTGCAGTAACGGTTGGTCCCTGCAGTAATGGTTCGGCCCTGCAGTAACGGTTGGGCCCTGCAGTAATGATTGGGCCCTGCAGTAATGGTTCAGCCCTGCAGTAACGGTTGGGCCCTGCAGTAACGGTTGGTCCCTGCAGTAACGGTTGGGCCCTGCAGTAACGGTTGGGCCCTGCAGTAACGGTTGGTCCCTGCAGTAATGGTTCGGCCCTGCAGTAATGGTTGGGCCCTGCAGTAATGGTTGGTCCCTGCAGTAATGGTTCGGCCCAGCAGTAATGGTTGGGCCCTGCAGTAACGGTTGGGCCCTGCAGTAATGGTTCAGCCCTGCAGTATTGGTTGGACCCTGCAGTAATGGTTCGGCCCTGCAATAATGGTTCGGCCCTGCAGTAACGGTTGGGCCCTGCAGTAATGGTTGGACCCTGCAGTAACGGTTGGGCCCTGCAGTAACGGTTGGGCCCTGCAGTAATGGTACGACCCTGCAGTAACGGTTGGGCCCGGCAGTAATGGTACGACCCTGCAGTAACGGTTGGGCCCTGCAGTAACGGTTGGTCCCTGCAGTAACGGTTGGGCCCTGCAGTAATGGTCAGGCCCTGCAGTAACGGTTGGTCCCTGCAGTAACGGTTCAGCCCTGCAGTAATGGTTGGACCCTGCAGTAATAGTTTGTCCCTGCAGTAACGGTTGGGCCCTGCAGTAATGGTTGGTCCCTGCAGTAATGGTTGGGCCCTGCAGTAACGGTTGGGCCCTGCAGTAACGGTCGGTCCCTGCAGTAATGGTCGGTCCCTGCAGTAACGGTTCGGCCCTGCAGTAACGGTTGGGCCCTGCAGTAAAGGTTGGGCCCTGCAGTAATGGTTGGGCCCTGCAGTAACGGTTGGGCCCTGCAGTAATGGTCGGGCCGTGCAGTAATGGTTGGTCCCTGCAGTAACGGTTGGTCCCTGCAGTAATGGTTGGTCCCTGCAGTAACGGTTGGGCCCTGCAGTAATGGTTGGTCCCTGCAGTAACGGTTGGGCCCTGCAGTAATGGTTCGGCCCTGCAGTAACGGTTGGTCCCTGCAGTAATGGTTCGGCCCTGCAGTAATGGTTGGGCCCTGCAGTAATGGTTGGTCCCTGCAGTAATGGTTCGGCCCTGCAGTAACGGTTGGGCCCTGCAGTAATGATTGGGCCCTGCAGTAATGGTTCAGCCCTGCAGTAATGGTTGGTCCCTGCAGTAATGGTTGGACCCTGCAGTAATAGTTTGTCCCTGCAGTAATGGTTGGGCCCTGCAGTAACGGTTGGTCCCTGCAGTAATGGTTGGGCACTGCAGTAATGGTTGGGCCCTGCAGTAATGGTTGGTCCCTGCAGTAATGGTTCGGCCCTGCAGTAACGGTTGGGCCCTGCAGTAATGATTGGGCCCTGCAGTAATGGTTCAGCCCTGCAGTAATGGTTGGTCCCTGCAGTAATGGTTGGGCCCTGCCGTAACGGTTGGGCACTGCAGTAATGGTTGGGCCGTGCAGTAATGGTCGGTGCCTGCAGTAATGGTTGGGCCCTGCAGTAAAGGTTGGTCCCTGCAGTAATGGTTGGGCCCTGCAGTAATGGTTCGGCACTGCAGTAATGGTTGGGCCCTGCAGTAACGGTTGGGTCCTGCAGTAACGGTTGGTCCCTGCAGTAATGGTTCGGCCCTGCAGTAACGGTTGGGCCCTGCAGTAATGATTGGGCCCTGCAGTAATGGTTCAGCCCTGCAGTAATGGTTGGTTCCTGCAGTAACGGTTGGGCCCTGCAGTAATGATTGGGCCCTGCAGTAATGGTTCAGCCCTGCAGTATTGGTTGGACCCTGCAGTAATGGTTCAGCCCTGCAGTAATGGTTGGTTCCTGCAGTAATGGTTGGGCCCTGCAGTAACGGTTGGGCCCTGCAGTAATGGTTCAGCCCTGCAGTATTGGTTGGACCCTGCAGTAATGGTTCGGCCCTGCAGTAATGGTTGGACCCTGCAGTAACGGTTGGGCCCTGCAGTAACGGTTGGACCCTGCAGTAATGGTTCAGCCCTGCAGTAATGGTTGGACCCTGCAGTAATGGTTGGATCCTGCAGTAACGGTTGGGCCCTGCAGTAATGGTTGGGCCCTGCAGTAACGGTTGGGCCCTGCAGTAACGGTTGGGCCCTGCAGTAATGGTACGACCCTGCAGTAACGGTTGGGCCCTGCAGTAACGGTTCGGCCCTGCAGTAATGGTACGACCCTTCAGTAACGGTTGGGCCCTGCAGTAATGGTTGGGCCCTGCAGTAATGGTTCAGCCCTGCAGTAACGGTTGGTCCCTGCAGTAACGGTTGGGCCCTGCAGTAATGGTCGGGCCCTGCAGTAACGGTTGGTCCCTGCAGTAACGGTTCAGCCCTGCAGTAATGGTTGGTCCCTGCAGTAATGGTTGGACCCTGCAGTAATGGTTCAGCCCTGCAGTAACGGTTGGTCCCTGCAGTAACGGTTCGGCCCTGCAGTAATGGTTGGGCCCTGCAGTAATGGTTGGTCCCTGCAGTAATGGTTCGGCCCAGCAGTAATGGTTGGGCCCTGCAGTAACGGTTGGGCCCTGCAGTAATGGTTCAGCCCTGCAGTATTGGTTGGACCCTGCAGTAATGGTTCGGCCCTGCAATAATGGTTCGGCCCTGCAGTAACGGTTGGGCCCTGCAGTAATGGTTGGACCCTGCAGTAACGGTTGGACCCTGCAGTAACGGTTGGGCCCTGCAGTAACGGTTGGGCCCTGCAGTAATGGTACGACCCTGCAGTAACGGTTGGGCCCGGCAGTAATGGTACGACCCTGCAGTAACGGTTGGGCCCTGCAGTAACGGTTCGGCCCTGCAGTAACGGTTGGTCCCTGCAGTAACGGTTCAGCCCTGCAGTAATGGTTGGACCCTGCAGTAATGGTTGGTCCCTGCAGTAATGGTTGGACCCTGCAGTAATAGTTTGTCCCTGCAGTAACGGTTGGGCCCTGCAGTAATGGTTGGTCCCTGCAGTAATGGTTGGGCCCTGCAGTAACGGTTGGGCCCTGCAGTAACGGTCGGTCCCTGCAGTAATGGTCGGTCCCTGCAGTAACGGTTCGGCCCTGCAGTAACGGTTGGGCCCTGCAGTAAAGGTTGGGCCCTGCAGTAATGGTTGGGCCCTGCAGTAACGGTTGGGCCCTGCAGTAACGGTCGGGCCGTGCAGTAATGGTTGGTCCCTGCAGTAATGGTTGGTCCCTGCAGTAATGGTTGGTCCCTGCAGTAACGGTTGGGCCCTGCAGTAATGGTTGGTCCCTGCAGTAACGGTTGGGCCCTGCAGTAATGGTTGGGCCCTGCAGTAACGGTTGGTCCCTGCAGTAATGGTTGGTCCCTGCAGTAATGGTTGGGCCCTGCAGTAATGGTTGGTCCCTGCAGTAATGGTTCGGCCCTGCAGTAACGGTTGGGCCCTGCAGTAATGATTGGGCCCTGCAGTAATGGTTCAGCCCTGCAGTAATGGTTGGTCCCTGCAGTAATGGTTGGACCCTGCAGTAATAGTTTGTCCCTGCAGTAATGGTTGGGCCCTGCAGTAACGGTTGGTCCCTGCAGTAACGGTTGGGCCCTGCAGTAACGGTTGGGCCCTGCAGTAACGGTTGGTCCCTGCAGTAACGGTTCGGCCCTGCAGTAACGGTTGGGCCCTGCAGTAAAGGTTGGGCCCTGCAGTAATGGTTGGGCCCTGCAGTAACGGTCGGGCCCTGCAGTAACGGTCGGGCCCTGCAGTAACGGTCGGTCCCTGCAGTAACGGTCGGGCCCTGCAGTAACGGTCGGTCCCTGCAGTAACGGTCGGTCCCTGCAGTAACGGTTGGGCACTGCAGTAACGGTTGGGCCCTGCAGTAATGGTTGGTCCCTGCAGTAATGGTTCGGCCCTGCAGTAACGGTTGGGCCCTGCAGTAATGATTGGGCCCTGCAGTAATGGTTCAGCCCTGCAGTAATGGTTGGTCCCTGCAGTAATGGTTGGGCCCTGCAGTAACGGTTGGGCCCTGCAGTAATGGTCGGGCCGTGCAGTAATGGTCGGTGCCTGCAGTAATGGTTGGGCCCTGCAGTAAAGGTTGGTCCCTGCAGTAATGGTTGGGCCCTGCAGTAATGGTTCGGCACTGCAGTAACGGTTGGGCCCTGCAGTAACGGTTGGGTCCTGCAGTAACGGTTGGTCCCTGCAGTAATGGTTCGGCCCTGCAGTAACGGTTGGGCCCTGCAGTAATGATTGGGCCCTGCAGTAATGGTTCAGCCCTGCAGTAATGGTTGGTTCCTGCAGTAACGGTTGGGCCCTGCAGTAATGATTGGGCCCTGCAGTAATGGTTCAGCCCTGCAGTATTGGTTGGACCCTGCAGTAATGGTTCAGCCCTGCAGTAATGGTTGGTTCCTGCAGTAACGGTTGGGCCCTGCAGTAATGGTTCAGCCCTGCAGTATTGGTTGGACCCTGCAGTAATGGTTCGGCCCTGCCGTAATGGTTGGACCCTGCAGTAAAGGTTGGGCCCTGCAGTAATGGTTGGATCCTGCAGTAATGGTTGGATCCTGCAATAATGGTTCGGCACTGCAGTAATGGTTGGGCCCTGCAGTAACGGTTGGGCCCTGCAGTAACGGTTGGGTCCTGCAGTAACGGTTGGTCCCTGCAGTAATGGTTCGGCCCTGCAGTAACGGTTGGGCCCTGCAGTAATGATTGGGCCCTGCAGTAATGGTTCAGCCCTGCAGTAACGGTTGGGCCCTGCAGTAACGGTTGGTCCCTGCAGTAACGGTTGGGCCCTGCAGTAACGGTTCGGCCCTGCAGTAACGGTTGGTCCCTGCAGTAATGGTTCGGCCCTGCAGTAATGGTTGGGCCCTGCAGTAATGGTTGGTCCCTGCAGTAATGGTTCGGCCCAGCAGTAATGGTTGGGCCCTGCAGTAACGGTTGGGCCCTGCAGTAATGGTTCAGCCCTGCAGTATTGGTTGGACCCTGCAGTAATGGTTCGGCCCTGCAATAATGGTTCGGCCCTGCAGTAACGGTTGGGCCCTGCAGTAATGGTTGGACCCTGCAGTAACGGTTCAGCCCTGCAGTATTGATTGGACCCTGCAGTAATGGTTCAGCCCTGCAGTAATGGTTGGTTCCTGCAGTAATGGTTGGGCCCTGCAGTAACGGTTGGGCCCTGCAGTAATGGTTCAGCCCTGCAGTATTGGTTGGACCCTGCAGTAATGGTTCGGCCCTGCAGTAATGGTTGGACCCTGCAGTAACGGTTGGGCCCTGCAGTAACGGTTGGACCCTGCAGTAATGGTTCAGCCCTGCAGTAATGGTTGGACCCTGCAGTAATGGTTGGATCCTGCAGTAACGGTTGGGCCCTGCAGTAATGGTTGGGCCCTGCAGTAACGGTTGGGCCCTGCAGTAATGGTTGGGCCCTGCAGTAACGGTTGGGCCCTGCAGTAATGGTACGACCCTGCAGTAACGGTTGGGCCCTGCAGTAACGGTTCGGCCCTGCAGTAATGGTACGACCCTTCAGTAACGGTTGGGCCCTGCAGTAATGGTTGGGCCCTGCAGTAATGGTTCAGCCCTGCAGTAACGGTTGGTCCCTGCAGTAACGGTTCGGCCCTGCAGTAATGGTTGGGCCCTGCAGTAATGGTTGGTCCCTGCAGTAATGGTTCGGCCCAGCAGTAATGGTTGGGCCCTGCAGTAACGGTTGGGTAATGGTTCAGCCCTGCAGTATTGGTTGGACCCTGCAGTAATGGTTCGGCCCTGCAATAATGGTTCGGCCCTGCAGTAACGGTTGGGCCCTGCAGTAACGGTTGGACCCTGCAGTAACGGTTGGGCCCTGCAGTAACGGTTGGGCCCTGCAGTAATGGTACGACCCTGCAGTAACGGTTGGGCCCGGCAGTAATGGTACGACCCTGCAGTAACGGTTGGGCCCTGCAGTAACGGTTCGGCCCTGCAGTAACGGTTGGGCCCTGCAGTAATGGTCGGGCCCTGCAGTAACGGTTGGTCCCTGCAGTAACGGTTCAGCCCTGCAGTAATGGTTGGACCCTGCAGTAATAGTTTGTCCCTGCAGTAACGGTTGGGCCCTGCAGTAATGGTTGGTCCCTGCAGTAATGGTTGGGCCCTGCAGTAACGGTTGGGCCCTGCAGTAATGATTGGGCCCTGCAGTAATGGTTCAGCCCTGCAGTAATGGTTGGTCCCTGCAGTAATGGTTGGACCCTGCAGTAATAGTTTGTCCCTGCAGTAATGGTTGGGCCCTGCAGTAACGGTTGGTCCCTGCAGTAATGGTTGGGCACTGCAGTAATGGTTGGGCCCTGCAGTAATGGTTGGTCCCTGCAGTAATGGTTCGGCCCTGCAGTAACGGTTGGGCCCTGCAGTAATGATTGGGCCCTGCAGTAATGGTTCAGCCCTGCAGTAATGGTTGGTCCCTGCAGTAATGGTTGGGCCCTGCAGTAACGGTTGGGCCCTGCAGTAATGGTCGGGCCGTGCAGTAATGGTCGGTGCCTGCAGTAATGGTTGGGCCCTGCAGTAAAGGTTGGTCCCTGCAGTAATGGTTGGGCCCTGCAGTAATGGTTCGGCACTGCAGTAACGGTTGGGCCCTGCAGTAACGGTTGGGTCCTGCAGTAACGGTTGGTCCCTGCAGTAATGGTTCGGCCCTGCAGTAACGGTTGGGCCCTGCAGTAATGATTGGGCCCTGCAGTAATGGTTCAGCCCTGCAGTAATGGTTGGTTCCTGCAGTAACGGTTGGGCCCTGCAGTAATGATTGGGCCCTGCAGTAATGGTTCAGCCCTGCAGTATTGGTTGGACCCTGCAGTAACGGTTGGGCCCTGCAGTAACGGTTGGACCCTGCAGTAATGGTTCAGCCCTGCAGTAATGGTTGGACCCTGCAGTAATGGTTGGATCCTGCAGTAACGGTTGGGCCCTGCAGTAATGGTTGGGCCCTGCAGTAACGGTTGGGCCCTGCAGTAATGGTTGGGCCCTGCAGTAACGGTTGGGCCCTGCAGTAATGGTACGACCCTGCAGTAACGGTTGGGCCCTGCAGTAACGGTTCGGCCCTGCAGTAATGGTACGACCCTTCAGTAACGGTTGGGCCCTGCAGTAATGGTTGGGCCCTGCAGTAATGGTTCAGCCCTGCAGTAACGGTTGGTCCCTGCAGTAACGGTTGGGCCCTGCAGTAATGGTCGGGCCCTGCAGTAACGGTTGGTCCCTGCAGTAACGGTTCAGCCCTGCAGTAATGGTTGGTCCCTGCAGTAATGGTTGGACCCTGCAGTAATGGTTCAGCCCTGCAGTAATGATTGGGCCCTGCAGTAATGGTTGGACCCTGCAGTAACGGTTGGGCCCTGCAGTAACGGTTGGACCCTGCAGTAATGGTTCAGCCCTGCAGTAATGGTTGGATCCTGCAGTAATGGTTGGATCCTGCAATAATGGTTCGGCTCTGCAGTAACGGTTGGGCCCTGCAGTAACGGTTGGGCCCTGCAGTAATGGTCGGGCCCTGCAGTAACGGTTGGTCCCTGCAGTAACGGTTCAGCCCTGCAGTAATGGTTGGACCCTGCAGTAATGGTTGGTCCCTGCAGTAATGGTTGGACCCTGCAGTAATAGTTTGTCCCTGCAGTAACGGTTGGGCCCTGCAGTAATGGTTGGTCCCTGCAGTAACGGTTGGGCCCTGCAGTAACGGTCGGTCCCTGCAGTAATGGTCGGTCCCTGCAGTAACGGTTCGGCCCTGCAGTAACGGTTGGGCCCTGCAGTAAAGGTTGGGCCCTGCAGTAATGGTTGGGCCCTGCAGTAACGGTTGGGCCCTGCAGTAATGGTCGGGCCGTGCAGTAATGGTTGGTCCCTGCAGTAACGGTTGGTCCCTGCAGTAATGGTTGGTCCCTGCAGTAACGGTTGGTCCCTGCAGTAATGGTTCGGCCCTGCAGTAATGGTTGGGCCCTGCAGTAATGGTTGGTCCCTGCAGTAATGGTTCGGCCCTGCAGTAACGGTTGGGCCCTGCAGTAATGATTGGGCCCTGCAGTAATGGTTCAGCCCTGCAGTAATGGTTGGTCCCTGCAGTAATGGTTGGACCCTGCAGTAATAGTTTGTCCCTGCAGTAATGGTTGGGCCCTGCAGTAACGGTTGGTCCCTGCAGTAATGGTTGGGCCCTGCAGTAACGGTTGGGTCCTGCAGTAACGGTTGGTCCCTGCAGTAACGGTCCGGCCCTGCAGTAACGGTTGGGCCCTGCAGTAAAGGTTGGGCCCTGCAGTAACGGTCGGGCCGTGCAGTAATGGTTGGTCCCTGCAGTAATGGTTGGTCCCTGCAGTAACGGTTGGGCCCTGCAGTAACGGTTGGTCCCTGCAGTAATGGTTGGTCCCTGCAGTAATGGTTGGGCACTGCAGTAATGGTTGGGCCCTGCAGTAATGGTTGGTCCCTGCAGTAACGGTTGGGCCCTGCAGTAACGGTTGGGCCCTGCAGTAATGATTGGGCCCTGCAGTAATGGTTCAGCCCTGCAGTAATGGTTGGTCCCTGCAGTAATGGTTGGGCCCTGCAGTAACGGTTGGGCCCTGCAGTAATGGTCGGGCCGTGCAGTAATGGTCGGTGCCTGCAGTAATGGTTGGGCCCTGCAGTAAAGGTTGGTCCCTGCAGTAATGGTTGGGCCCTGCAGTAATGGTTGGATCCTGCAGTAATGGTTGGATCCTGCAATAATGGTTCGGCTCTGCAGTAACGGTTGGGCCCTGCAGTAACGGTTGGGCCCTGCAGTAATGGTACGACCCTGCAGTAACGGTTGGGCCCTGCAGTAACGGTTCGGCCCTGCAGTAATGGTACGACCCTTCAGTAACGGTTGGGCCCTGCAGTAATGGTTGGGCCCTGCAGTAATGGTTCAGCCCTGCAGTAACGGTTGGTCCCTGCAGTAACGGTTGGGCCCTGCAGTAATGGTCGGGCCCTGCAGTAACGGTTGGTCCCTGCAGTAACGGTTCAGCCCTGCAGTAATGGTTGGTCCCTGCAGTAATGGTTGGACCCTGCAGTAATGGTTCAGCCCTGCAGTAATGATTGGGCCCTGCAGTAATGGTTGGACCCTGCAGTAACGGTTGGGCCCTGCAGTAACGGTTGGACCCTGCAGTAATGGTTCAGCCCTGCAGTAATGGTTGGACCCTGCAGTAATGGTTGGATCCTGCAGTAATGGTTGGATCCTGCAATAACGGTTCGGCTCTGCAGTAACGGTTGGGCCCTGCAGTAACGGTTGGGCCCTGCAGTAATGGTTGGATACTGCAGTAATGGTTGGGCCCTGCAGTAATGGTACGACCCTGCAGTAACGGTTGGGCCCTGCAGTAACGGTTCGGCCCTGCAGTAATGGTACGACCCTTCAGTAACGGTTGGGCCCTGCAGTAATGGTTGGGCCCTGCAGTAATGGTTCAGCCCTGCAGTAACGGTTGGTCCCTGCAGTAACGGTTGGGCCCTGCAGTAATGGTCGGGCCCTGCAGTAACGGTCGGTCCCTGCAGTAACGGTTGGTCCCTGCAGTAACGGTTCAGCCCTGCAGTAATGGTTGGTCCCTGCAGTAATGGTTGGACCCTGCAGTAATGGTTCAGCCCTGCAGTAATGATTGGGCCCTGCAGTAACGGTTCAGCCCTGCAGTAATGGTTGGACCCTGCAGTAATGGTTGGGTCCTGCAGTAATGGTTGGACCCTGCAGTAATGGTTCAGCCCTGCAGTAATGATTGGGCCCTGCAGTAATGGTTGGACCCTGCAGTAACGGTTGGGCCCTGCAGTAACGGTTGGACCCTGCAGTAATGGTTCAGCCCTGCAGTAATGGTTGGACCCTGCAGTAATGGTTGGATCCTGCAGTAATGGTTGGATCCTGCAATAATGGTTCGGCTCTGCAGTAACGGTTGGGCCCTGCAGTAATGGTCGGGCCCTGCAGTAACGGTTGCTCCCTGCAGTAACGGTTCAGCCCTGCAGTAATGGTTGGACCCTGCAGTAATGGTTGGTCCCTGCAGTAATGGTTGGACCCTGCAGTAATAGTTTGTCCCTGCAGTAACGGTTGGGCCCTGCAGTAATGGTTGGTCCCTGCAGTAATGGTTGGGCCCTGCAGTAACGGTCGGTCCCTGCAGTAATGGTCGGTCCCTGCAGTAACGGTTGGGCCCTGCAGTAACGGTTGGGCCCTGCAGTAAAGGTTGGGCCCTGCAGTAACGGTTGGGCCCTGCAGTAATGGTCGGGCCGTGCAGTAATGGTTGGTCCCTGCAGTAACGGTTGGTCCCTGCAGTAATGGTTGGTCCCTGCAGTAACGGTTGGGCCCTGCAGTAATGGTTGGTCCCTGCAGTAACGGTTGGGCCCTGCAGTAATGGTTCGGCCCTGCAGTAACGGTTGGTCCCTGCAGTAATGGTTCGGCCCTGCAGTAATGGTTGGGCCCTGCAGTAATGGTTGGTCCCTGCAGTAATGGTTCGGCCCTGCAGTAACGGTTGGGCCCTGCAGTAATGATTGGGCCCTGCAGTAATGGTTCAGCCCTGCAGTAATGGTTGGTCCCTGCAGTAATGGTTGGACCCTGCAGTAATAGTTTGTCCCTGCAGTAATGGTTGGGCCCTGCAGTAACGGTTGGTCCCTGCAGTAATGGTTGGGCCCTGCAGTAACGGTTGGGTCCTGCAGTAACGGTTGGTCCCTGCAGTAACGGTCCGGCCCTGCAGTAACGGTTGGGCCCTGCAGTAAAGGTTGGGCCCTGCAGTAATGGTTGGGCCCTGCAGTAACGGTCGGGCCGTGCAGTAATGGTTGG
>JAJDFG010000377.1:50000-55000 GCA_021039105.1 Scomber colias
TTACTATAATACTGCATACTACATCACTATAATACTGCAGTACTTTTACTGTAATACTGCATACTACATCACTCATAATACTGCAGTACTTTTACTGTAGTACTGCATACTACATCACTATAATACTGCAGTACTTTTACTGTAATACTGCAGTACTTTTACTATAATACTGCAGTACTTTTACTGTAATACTACATACTACATCACTATAATACTGCAGTACTTTTACTGTAATACTGCATACTACATCACTATAATACTGCAGTACTTTTACTGTAATACTGCAGTACTTTTACTATAATACTGCAGTACTTTTACTGTAATACTACATACTACATCACTATAATACTGCAGTACTTTTACTATAATACTGCATACTACATCACTATAATACTGCAGTACTTTTACTGTAATACTGCATACTACATCACTATAATACTGCAGTACTTTTACTATAATACTGCATACTACATCATACTGATGTCATCATGACTGAGAATGACGTCATCGTGATTCTGGATGATGTCATCATGACTGAGGATGACGTCATCGTGATTCAGGATGACGTCATCATGACTGAGGATGACGTCATCTTGATTGAGGATGATGTCATCCTGACTGAGGATGACGTCATCTTGATTGAGGATGATGTCATCTTGATTGAGGATGACGTCATCATGATGACGTCACACTGATGAAATAACTGTTCTGTATTTGAGTTATTGATTTGATCAGCTGATGATGTGATTGGTCGAACCAGTGTAGGAGTTGATGATGTCACTTCCTGTGTGCAGCCATGTCCCCGGTCCTAGCGGGCTTCCTGGGAGCCGGCGTCCTGGTCCTGGTGGTGCTGGTTCTGGTCCTGCTCTGGTCTTTCTGTCAGCGGCGTTACCTCCGCGTCTCCGGCCGCTACAAGCTCCACGGCGACCGTTACTGCGACGCCGAGGACCCGCCCTACAAGTTCATCCACATGCTGAAGGGCATCAGCATTTACCCAGAATCCCTCAGCGGCAGCAAGCGGATCGTCCGCGGCGTGCGGCGGGCCGGCGACGGCGCGGCGGGGCGGGGCATGGTGCTGGTCGACGCCGAGAACAACATCCTGGACATGACGGGTCAGCTGCAGATGAGCCACCTGGTGCCCCCCGCCGCCGGTGCCGGTGCCGCCCCCCCCCACGGCCCGGCCCGGACCGAGCGGGCGCTGCCGGTCCGAGCCGACTACTGCTGCCTGGACAGCAGCTCGGCCGGGAGCAGCCAGACCAGCAGCAAGACCGCCTCCCCCTTTAGCCCCGCCTCCTCGGAGCCCGAGCCGGAGCCGGAGCCGGGCCTCGGCGCCGTCAGCCTCACCGTGGACTACAACTTCCCCAAGAAGGCGCTGGTGGTGACGGTGGTGGGGGCCCGCGGACTGCCCGCCATGGACGAGCAGGCGGGGAGCTCGGACCCCTACGTGAAGATGACCATCCTGCCGGAGAAGAAGCACCGCGTGAAGACCCGGGTCCTGAGGAAGACTCTGGACCCGCTGTTCGACGAGACCTTCACCTTCTACGGAGTCGCCTACAGCTCGCTGCCGGAGCTCACGCTGCACTTCCTGGTCCTCAGCTTCGACCGCTTCGCCCGCGATGATGTCATCGGGGAGGCGGTGGTGCCTCTGAAGGGCGTGGACCCCAGCACGGGCCGAGTCCACCTGAGCCAGCAGATCACCAAGAGGAACATGCAGGTGAGGCGGGGTGCTGGGAGGGGGGGGGGGGGTCACGCACCAATCACAGCCAGACAGGAAGCTGCTGGAACCAAACCTCCTGATTGATCTTCTACTTTAAGCCCCGCCCCCAGCAGGTTATGGGGGCGAGGCTAAAAGAGACTAACTAGCTGCTGATGCTGCTGTCACCGTGGCAACAGCTGCTGGTCTGACGCTAACTAACTGCTGATGCTGCTGTCACCGTGGCAACAGCTGCTGGTCTGACGCTAACTAGCTGCTGATGCTGCTGTCACCGTGGCAACAGCTGCTGGTCTGACGCTAACTAGCTGCTGATGCTGCTGTCACCGTGGCAACAGCTGCTGGTCTGACGCTAACTAGCTGCTGATGCTGCTGTCACCGTGGCAACAGCTGCTGGTCTGACGCTAACTAGCTGGTGATGCTGCTGTCACCGTGGCAACAGCTGCTGGTCTGACGCTAATAAGGACTGAGATTTAAGGTGGACTGAGCTTTAAGGTGCACTGAGATTTAAGGTGGACTGAGCTTTAATGAGGACTGAGCTTTAATGAGGACTGAGCTTTAAGGTGGACTGAGATTTAAGGTGGACTGATTTAAGGTGGACTGTTCTTTAAGGTGGACTGAGCTTTAAGGTGGACTGAGCTTTAATGAGGCCTGAGCTTTAAGGTGGACTGAGCTTTAAGGTGGACTGAGCTTTAATGAGGCCTGAGCTTTAATGAGGCCTGAGCTTTAAGGTGGACTGAGCTTTAAGGTGGACTGAGCTTTAATGAGGCCTGAGCTTTAATGAGGCCTGAGCTTTAAGGTGGACTGAGCTTTAAGGTGGACTGAGCTTTAATGAGGACTGATTTAAGGTGGACTGAGTTTTAAGGTGGACTGAGATTCAAGGTGGACTGAGATTTAAGGTGGACTGAGCATGTTTCTGTGTTCCAGTGTGAGACTCGCGGGGAGCTGCTGGCGTCTCTGTCCTACCAGCCGGTGTCTCATCGCCTCAGCGTCGTGGTCCTGAAGGCCAGACACCTTCCCAAGATGGACATCACCGGCCTGTCGGCAAGTAAGTACCACACCGTCTGATGATGTCATTATGAAAGGGAGGGAGGAAAGGAGGGAGGGAGGAGGGAGGGAGGGAGGAGGGAGGAGGGAGGAAGGAGGAAGGAAGGAGGAAGGAAGGAAGGAGGGAAGAAGGAGGGAAGGCCAGACACCTTCCCAAGATGGACATCACCAAACTGTCTGATGATGTCATTTTAAAAGGAAGGAAGGAGGGAGGGAGGAAGGAGGGAGGAAAGAAGGGAGGAAGGAAGGAAGGATGGACATCACCGGCCTGTCGGCAAGTAAGTCCCACACCGTCTGATGAGGTCATTATGAAAGGAAGGAAAGAGGGAGGGAGGAGGGAGGGAGGAAGAAGGAGGGAGGGAGGAAGGAAGGAGGGAGGGAGGGAGGAGGGAGGGAGGAAGAAGGAAGGGAAGGAGGGAGGAAGGAAAGGAGAGAGGAAGAAGGAAGGAAAGGAGGGAAAGGAGGAAGGAAGGAGGGAGGAAAGAAGGGAGAAGGAAGGAAAGGAGGAAGGAAGGAGGGAGGGAGAAAGGAAGGAAGAAGGAAGGAATGGAGGGAGGAATGAAGGAAAGGAGAAAGGAAGGAGGGAGGGAGGGAGGAAGGTAGGAAAGGAGGAAGGAAGGACGGAGGAAGGAGGGAGGAAGGAGGGAGGGAGGAAGGGGGAGGGAGGAAAGAAAGAGAGAATTAGACAAGAAGTAAAGGAGGGAGGGAAGAAGGAAGAAGGAAGGAAAGGAGGGAAGAAAAGGAAGGAGGAAGAAAGAAGGGAGGAAGGGAAGGAGGGAAGGAAGGAAGGAGGGAGGAAAGAAGGAAGGAAGAAGGAAGGAGGTAGGGAGGAAGGAAGGCGGGAAGAAGGGCAGGAGGGAAGGAGGAATGAAGGAAAGGAGCAAAGGAAAGGAGGAGGGAAGGAAGAAGGAAGGAAAGGAGGGAGGAAGGAAGAAGGAAGGAAGTAAAGGAGGGAGGAAAGAAGGAAGGAGGGAGGAAAGAAAGAGAGAAGGAGGCAAGGAAGTAAAGGAGGGAGGGAAGAAGGAAGGAAAAGGAGGGAAGGAAAGGAAGGAGGAAGAAAGAAGGGAGGGAGGAAAGAAGGGAGCAGGGAAGGAAGAAGGAAGGAAGGAGGGAAGAAGGGAGGAAAGAAGGAAGGAAGAAGGGAAGGAGGGAAGGAGGAAGGAAGGAGGGAGGGAGGGAGGAAAGAAAGAGAGAAGGAGGCAAGGAAGTAAAAGAGGGAAGGAGGAAGGAAAGAAGCCACCAGCAGGATACTTATTAAATGAGGGGTATTTCACATTTGAAGATATCCTGCAGGGCATTGTGTATGTCTCTCCAGTAGTCCCTCATGACAGGGCAGTAGTCCCTCATGACAGGGCAGTAGTCCCTCATGACAGAGCAGTAGTCCCTCATGACAGAGCAGTAGTCCCTCATGACAGGGCAGTAGTCCCTCATGACAGAGCAGTAGTCCCTCATGACAGAGCAGTAGTCCCTCATGACAGGGCAGTAGTCCCTCATGACAGAGCAGTAGTCCCTCATGACAGAGCAGTAGTCCCTCATGACAGGGCAGTAGTCCCTCATGACAGGGCAGTTGTCCCTCATGACACAGCAGTAGTCCCTCATGACGGGGCAGTAGTCCCTCATGACAGGGCAGTAGTCCCTCATGACAGGGCAGTAGTCCCTCATGACAGAGCAGTAGTCCCTCATGACAGGGCAGTAGTCCCTCATGACGGGGCAGTAGTCCCTCATGACAGGGCAGTAGTCCCTCATGACAGGGCAGTCGTCCCTCATGACAGGGCAGTAGTCCCTCATGACAGGGCAGTAGTCCCTCATGACAGAGCAGTAGTCCCTCATGACAGGGCAGTAGTCCCTCATGACAGAGCAGTAGTCCCTCATGACAGGGCAGTAGTCCCTCATGACAGAGCAGTAGTCCCTCATGACAGAGCAGTAGTCCCTCATGACGGGGCAGTAGTCCCTCATGACAGGGCAGTAGTCCCTCATGACAGGGCAGTAGTCCCTCATGACAGGGCAGTAGTCCCTCATGACAGAGCAGTAGTCCCTCATGACAGGGCAGTAGTCCCTCATGACAGGGCAGTTGTCCCTCATGACAGGGCAGTAGTCCCTCATGACAGAGCAGTAGTCCCTCATGACAGGGCAGTTGTCCCTCATGACAGAGCAGTAGTCCCTCATGACAGAGCAGTAGTCCCTCATGACAGGGCAGTAGTCCCTCATGACAGAGCAGTAGTCCCTCATGACAGGGCAGTAG
>JAJDFG010000377.1:60000-185000 GCA_021039105.1 Scomber colias
GAGGGAGGAAGGAAAGGAGGAAGGATGGAAGGAAAGAAAGGAGTAAGGAGAGACGGAGGAAAAGTGGACTCCACTCTTTATTCTATCAACTTATTAATATATATATATTAGGGGTTAGAGGAAGGAAGGAAGGAAGGAAGGAAGGAAGGAAGGAAGGAAGGATGGAAGGAAAGGAAGGAGGGAGGGAGGAAGGAGGGAAGGAAAGGAGGGAGGGAGGAAGGAAGGAAAGGAAGGAAGAAGGGAGGAAGGAAGGAACCTTGTCCAAAATAAAACTGTTTGATAAGCAGCCATTTACTTTAATTTCATTCCCTCCTCCATCCTTTCCCTCCTTCTCTCTTTCTTTCTTTCCTCCCTCCTTTCCTTTCCTTTCCTTCCTCCATCCTTTTCTTCCTTCCTTCCTTCTTCCTTCCCTCCTTCTCTCTTTCCTTCCTCCCTCCCTCCTTTCCTTCCTCCTTTCCTCCCTCCTTTCTCTTTATTCTATCAGTTATATAAGTTAGGGGTTAGGGGTTAGAGGAAGGAAGGAAAGGAGGGGAGGAAGGAGGGAAGGAAAGGAGGGAAGGAAGGAGGGAAGGAAGGAAGGAAGGAAGAAGGGGAGGGGAAGGAGGGGGGGAAGGAAGGGAGGAAGAAGAAAGGAAAGGAGGGAGGAGGAAGGAAAGGAGGGAGGGAGGGAGGGAGGGAGGGAGGAAAGGAGTAAGGAAGGCAGTAGGGAGGGAGGAAGGAAAGGAGGAAGGATGGAAGGAAAGAAAGGAGTAAGGAGGGACGGAGGAAAAGAGGAAGGACAAAAAGAGGAAGGAAGTAAGGAGAGAAATGAGTAAGGAGGGAGGGAGGAAAGGAGGGAAGGAAGGAAAGGAGGAAGGAAGGCAGTAGGGAGGGAGGAAGGAAAGGAGGGAGGAAGGATGGAAAGGAGTAAGGAGGGAGGGAGGAAAGGAGGGAGGGAGGAAAGGAGGAAGGATGGAAGGAAAGAAAGGAGTAAGGAGAGACGGAGGATTATATCAATTTATTAATATATATATATATATATTAGGGGTTAGAGGAGGAAGGAAGGATGGAAGGAAAGGAAGGAGGGAGGGAGGAAGGAGCGAAGGAAAGGAGTAAGGAGGGAGGGAGGAAGGAAAGGAGGAAGGAGGGAGGGAGGGAGGATGGAAAGGATTCTATCAGTTATATAAGTTAGGTGTTAGGGGTTAGAGGAAGGAAGGAAAGGAGGGAAGGAAGGAGGGGAGGAAAGGAGGGAAGAAGGAAGAAGGGAGGAAAGAAGGAACCTTGTCCAAAATAAAACTGTTTGATAAGCAGCCATTTACTTTAATTCTGGCAGTGGGTTGATTATATATATATATATATGTATATTATATATATGTTATGAATTCTTCAAATCAAAGGACATTTATGTATGCATGCTTTTATTTTGAAGTAGGTGGTTTTATTATGAAGGCAGTTATGCAGTTCCTCTTCCTTTCCTCACGTTCTCCACTCGACATGTTTACAGCGGTGCAGCAGTCACTGACGATGTAAGTTGTGTTCATAGGGAAGTGAAGTGAGAGTGTACATGTTACTTTCCTCTTCTGATAGTGTTGTTAGCTGCTGGTGTATATTTACACTCTTTGAAAGTCCGTTTTTACTTGTTAGCATGATTGCGACTTAGCATCATTTAAGCTAACTCAGTTGGGGAGCGTACCTATATTCCCCGGGTCATATGTTCCCCGATCGCAGCTAACTTGGCTGCAAATTCAGCTGCTAGCTCGGCGGCTAACTCAGCTAACTGGCTAACTGTAGACGGGATCATCCCTATGTTCCCCGGGTCATATGTTCCCCGATCGCGGCTAACTCGGCTGCTTGCTCGGCGGCTAACTCAGCTAACTGGCTAACTGTAGACGGGATCAATCTCTGTGTAAATGTGTAATCTGTAAATATAAGGTAAATAGACTATAAGTCTGGTCATTATGTATTAAACTAGACAAAAACCTTTCCAGTCTAGTTATAATAGAGGTAAATAGACTATAAGTCTGGTCATTATGTATTAAACTAGACAAAAACCTTTCCAGTCTAGTTATAATAGAGGTAAATAGTCCTCTATAAGTCTGGTCATTATGTATTAAACTAGACAAAAACCTTTCCAGTCTAGTTATAATAGAGGTAAATAGTCCTCTATAAGTCTGGTCATTATGTATTAAACTAGACAAAAACCTTTCCAGTCTAGTTATAATAGAGGTAAATAGTCCTCTATAAGTCTGGTCATTATGTATTAAACTAGACAAAAACCTTTCCAGTCTAGTTATAATAGAGGTAAATAGTCCTCTATAAGTCTGGTCATTATGTATTAAACTAGACAAAAACCTTTCCAGTCTAGTTATAATAGAGGTAAATAGTCCTCTATAAGTCTGGTCATTATGTATTAAACTAGACAAAAACCTTTCCAGTCTAGTTATAATAGAGGTAAATAGTCCTCTATAAGTCTGGTCATTATGTATTAAACTAGACAAAAACCTTTCCAGTCTAGTTATAATAGAGGTAAATAGTCCTCTATAAGTCTGGTCATTATGTATTAAACTAGACAAAAACCTTTCCAGTCTAGTTATAATAGAGGTAAATAGTCCTCTATAAGTCTGGTCATTATGTATTAAACTAGACAAAAACCTTTCCAGTCTAGTTATAATAGAGGTAAATAGTCCTCTATAAGTCTGGTGGTCATTATGTATTAAACTAGACAAAAACCTTTCCAGTCTAGTTATAATAGAGGTAAATAGTCCTCTATAAGTCTGGTCATTATGTATTAAACTAGACAAAAACCTTTCCAGTCTAGTTATAATAGAGGTAAATAGTCCTCTATAAGTCTGGTCATTATGTATTAAACTAGACAAAAACCTTTCCAGTCTAGTTATAATAGAGGTAAATAGTCCTCTATAAGTCTGGTCATTATGTATTAAACTAGACAAAAACCTTTCCAGTCTAGTTATAATAGAGGTAAATAGTCCTCTATAAGTCTGGTCATTATGTATTAAACTAGACAAAAACCTTTCCAGTCTAGTTATAATAGAGGTAAATAGTCCTCTATAAGTCTGGTCATTATGTATTAAACTAGACAAAAACCTTTCCAGTCTAGTTATAATAGAGGTAAATAGTCCTCTATAAGTCTGGTCATTATGTATTAAACTAGACAAAAACCTTTCCAGTCTAGTTATAATAGAGGTAAATAGTCCTCTATAAGTCTGGTCATTATGTATTAAACTAGACAAAAACCTTTCCAGTCTAGTTATAATAGAGGTAAATAGTCCTCTATAAGTCTGGTCATTATGTATTAAACTAGACAAAAACCTTTCCAGTCTAGTTATAATAGAGGTAAATAGTCCTCTATAAGTCTGGTCATTATGTATTAAACTAGACAAAAACCTTTCCAGTCTAGTTATAATAGAGGTAAATAGTCCTCTATAAGTCTGGTCATTATGTATTAAACTAGACAAAAACCTTTCCAGTCTAGTTATAATAGAGGTAAATAGTCCTCTATAAGTCTGGTCATTATGTATTAAACTAGACAAAAACCTTTCCAGTCTAGTTATAATAGAGGTAGTAAATAGTCCTCTATAAGTCTGGTCATTATGTATTAAACTAGACAAAAACCTTTCCAGTCTAGTTATAATAGAGGTAAATAGTCCTCTATAAGTCTGGTCATTATGTATTAAACTAGACAAAAACCTTTCCAGTCTAGTTATAATAGAGGTAAATAGTCCTCTATAAGTCTGGTCATTATGTATTAAACTAGACAAAAACCTTTCCAGTCTAGTTATAATAGAGGTAAATAGTCCTCTATAAGTCTGGTCATTATGTATTCTGGTCATTATGAATTAAACTAGACAAAACCTTTCCAGTCTTTTCTATAATAGAGGTAAATAGTACTCTATAAGTCTGGTCATTATGTATTAAACTAGACAAAACCTTTCCAGTCTAGTTATAATAGAGGTAAATAGTCCTCTATAAGTCTGGTCATTATGTATTAAACTAGACAAAAACCTTTCCAGTCTAGTTATAATAGAGGTAAATAGTCCTCTATAAGTCTGGTCATTATGTATTAAACTAGACAAAAACCTTTCCAGTCTAGTTATAATAGAGGTAAATAGTCCTCTATAAGTCTGGTCATTATGTATTAAACTAGACAAAAACCTTTCCAGTCTAGTTATAATAGAGGTAAATAGTCCTCTATAAGTCTGGTCATTATGTATTAAACTAGACAAAAACCTTTCCAGTCTAGTTATAATAGAGGTAAATAGTCCTCTATAAGTCTGGTCATTATGTATTAAACTAGACAAAAACCTTTCCAGTCTAGTTATAATAGAGGTAAATAGTCCTCTATAAGTCTGGTCATTATGTATTAAACTAGACAAAAACCTTTCCAGTCTAGTTATAATAGAGGTAAATAGTCCTCTATAAGTCTGGTCATTATGTATTAAACTAGACAAAAACCTTTCCAGTCTAGTTATAATAGAGGTAAATAGTCCTCTATAAGTCTGGTCATTATGTATTAAACTAGACAAAAACCTTTCCAGTCTAGTTATAATAGAGGTAAATAGTCCTCTATAAGTCTGGTCATTATGTATTAAACTAGACAAAAACCTTTCCAGTCTAGTTATAATAGAGGTAAATAGTCCTCTATAAGTCTGGTCATTATGTATTAAACTAGACAAAAACCTTTCCAGTCTAGTTATAATAGAGGTAAATAGTCCTCTATAAGTCTGGTCATTATGTATTAAACTAGACAAAAACCTTTCCAGTCTAGTTATAATAGAGGTAAATAGTCCTCTATAAGTCTGGTCATTATGTATTAAACTAGACAAAAACCTTTCCAGTCTAGTTATAATAGAGGTAAATAGTCCTCTATAAGTCTGGTCATTATGTATTAAACTAGACAAAAACCTTTCCAGTCTAGTTATAATAGAGGTAAATAGTCCTCTATAAGTCTGGTCATTATGTATTAAACTAGACAAAAACCTTTCCAGTCTAGTTATAATAGAGGTAAATAGTCCTCTATAAGTCTGGTCATTATGTATTAAACTAGACAAAAACCTTTCCAGTCTAGTTATAATAGAGGTAAATAGTCCTCTATAAGTCTGGTCATTATGTATTAAACTAGACAAAAACCTTTCCAGTCTAGTTATAATAGAGGTAAATAGTCCTCTATAAGTCTGGTCATTATGTATTAAACTAGACAAAAACCTTTCCAGTCTAGTTATAATAGAGGTAAATAGTCCTCTATAAGTCTGGTCATTATGTATTAAACTAGACAAAAACCTTTCCAGTCTAGTTATAATAGAGGTAAATAGTCCTCTATAAGTCTGGTCATTATGTATTAAACTAGACAAAAACCTTTCCAGTCTAGTTATAATAGAGGTAAATAGTCCTCTATAAGTCTGGTCATTATGTATTAAACTAGACAAAAACCTTTCCAGTCTAGTTATAATAGAGGTAAATAGTCCTCTATAAGTCTGGTCATTATGTATTAAACTAGACAAAAACCTTTCCAGTCTAGTTATAATAGAGGTAAATAGTCCTCTATAAGTCTGGTCATTATGTATTAAACTAGACAAAAACCTTTCCAGTCTAGTTATAATAGAGGAGGTAAATAGTCCTCTATAAGTCTGGTCATTATGTATTAAACTAGACAAAAACCTTTCCAGTCTAGTTATAATAGAGGTAAATAGTCCTCTATAAGTCTGGTCATTATGTATTAAACTAGACAAAAACCTTTCCAGTCTAGTTATAATAGAGGTAAATAGTCCTCTATAAGTCTGGTCATTATGTATTAAACTAGACAAAAACCTTTCCAGTCTAGTTATAATAGAGGTAAATAGTCCTCTATAAGTCTGGTCATTATGTATTAAACTAGACAAAAACCTTTCCAGTCTAGTTATAATAGAGGTAAATAGTCCTCTATAAGTCTGGTCATTATGTATTAAACTAGACAAAAACCTTTCCAGTCTAGTTATAATAGAGGTAAATAGTCCTCTATAAGTCTGGTCATTATGTATTAAACTAGACAAAAACCTTTCCAGTCTAGTTATAATAGAGGTAAATAGTCCTCTATAAGTCTGGTCATTATGTATTAAACTAGACAAAAACCTTTCCAGTCTAGTTATAATAGAGGTAAATAGTCCTCTATAAGTCTGGTCATTATGTATTAAACTAGACAAAAACCTTTCCAGTCTAGTTATAATAGAGGTAAATAGTCCTCTATAAGTCTGGTCATTATGTATTAAACTAGACAAAAACCTTTCCAGTCTAGTTATAATAGAGGTAAATAGTCCTCTATAAGTCTGGTCATTATGTATTAAACTAGACAAAAACCTTTCCAGTCTAGTTATAATAGAGGTAAATAGTCCTCTATAAGTCTGGTCATTATGTATTAAACTAGACAAAAACCTTTCCAGTCTAGTTATAATAGAGGTAAATAGTCCTCTATAAGTCTGGTCATTATGTATTAAACTAGACAAAAACCTTTCCAGTCTAGTTATAATAGAGGTAAATAGTCCTCTATAAGTCTGGTCATTATGTATTAAACTAGACAAAAACCTTTCCAGTCTAGTTATAATAGAGGTAAATAGTCCTCTATAAGTCTGGTCATTATGTATTAAACTAGACAAAAACCTTTCCAGTCTAGTTATAATAGAGGTAAATAGTCCTCTATAAGTCTGGTCATTATGTATTAAACTAGACAAAAACCTTTCCAGTCTAGTTATAATAGAGGTAAATAGTCCTCTATAAGTCTGGTCATTATGTATTAAACTAGACAAAAACCTTTCCAGTCTAGTTATAATAGAGGTAAATAGTCCTCTATAAGTCTGGTCATTATGTATTAAACTAGACAAAAACCTTTCCAGTCTAGTTATAATAGAGGTAAATAGTCCTCTATAAGTCTGGTCATTATGTATTAAACTAGACAAAAACCTTTCCAGTCTAGTTATAATAGAGGTAAATAGTCCTCTATAAGTCTGGTCATTATGTATTAAACTAGACAAAAACCTTTCCAGTCTAGTTATAATAGAGGTAAATAGTCCTCTATAAGTCTGGTCATTATGTATTAAACTAGACAAAAACCTTTCCAGTCTAGTTATAATAGAGGTAAATAGTCCTCTATAAGTCTGGTCATTATGTATTAAACTAGACAAAAACCTTTCCAGTCTAGTTATAATAGAGGTAAATAGTCCTCTATAAGTCTGGTCATTATGTATTAAACTAGACAAAAACCTTTCCAGTCTAGTTATAATAGAGGTAAATAGTCCTCTATAAGTCTGGTCATTATGTATTAAACTAGACAAAAACCTTTCCAGTCTAGTTATAATAGAGGTAAATAGTCTGTTGTCTGTTTAAGGAAGGAAGGAAGGAAGGAAGGAAGGAAGGAAGGAAGGAAGGACAACAGGAAGTTTAAAGAGTGTGTATCTCCTGGTGCATGTTGTCTGTTTAAGGAAGGAAGGAAGGAAAGAAGGAAGGAAGGAAGGAAGGAAGGAAGGAAGGAAGGAAGGAAGTTTAAAGAGTGTGTATCTCCTGGTGCACGTTGCCTGTTTAAGGAAGGAAGGAAGGAAGGAAGGAAGTTTAAAGAGTGTGTATCTCCTGGTGCACGTTGCCTGTTTAAGGAAGGAAGGAAGGAAGGAAGGAAGTTTAAAGAGTGTGTATCTCCTGGTGCATGTTGTCTGTTTAAGGAAGGAAGGAAGGAAAGAAGGAAGGAAGGAAGGAAGGAAGGAAGGAAGGAAGGAAGGAAGGAAGGACAACAGGAAGTTTAAAGAGTGTGTATCTCCTGGTGCACGTTGCCTGTTTAAGGAAGGAAGGAAGGAAGGAAGGAAGGAAGGAAGTTTAAAGAGTGTGTTACTCCTGGCTTTGCCTGCTGGTGCATAACAGACTGGATATTAACGTCAAGGAAGGAAGGAAGGAAGGAAGGAAAGGAGAGAAGAAGGAAGGAAAGGAGAGAAGAAGGAAGGAAAGGAGGGAAGAAGGAAGGGAAAGAAGGAAGGAAAGGAGAGAAGAAGGAAGGAAAGGAGGGAAGAAGGAAGGAAAGGAGGGAAGAAGGAAGGAAAGGAGGGAAGAAGGAAGGAAGGGAGGGAGGGAGGAAGGAAGGAAGGAAAGGAGGGAAGAAGGAAGGAAAGGAGGGAAGAAGGAAGGAAAGGATGGAGGGAGGAAGGATAGAAGAAAGAAGGAAGGATGGATTGGAAAAAAGGAAGGAAGGAAGGAAGGAAAGGAGGGAGGAAGGAAGGAAAGGAGGGAGGAAGGAAGGAAAGGAGGGAAGAAGGAAGGAAAGGAGGTAAGAAGGAAGGAAAGGATGGAGGGAGGAAGGATAGAAGAAAGAAGGAAGGATGGATTGGAAAAAAGGAAGGAAGGAAGGAAGGGAGAAATATATGTGACAGGTTTGTAAAATCTCAGGCACACAAGCACACAGACAGGAAAGGAGGGAGGAAGGAAGGAAAGGAGGGAAGAAGGAAGGGATGGAGGAAGGAAGGAAAGGAGGGAGGAAGGAAGGAAAGGAGGGAAGAAGGAAGGAAAGGAGGGAAGAAGGAAGGAAAGGAGGGAAGAAGGAAGGAAGGAAGGAAGGAAGGAAGGAAGGGAGGAAGGAAGGAAGGAAGGAAAGGAGGGAAGAAGGAAGGAAAGGAGGGAGGAAGGAAGGAAAGGAGGGAAGAAGGAAGGAAAGGAGGGAAGAAGGAAGGAAGGAAGGAAGGAAGGAAGGGAGGTAGGAAAGGAGGGAGGAAGGAAGGAAAGGAGGGAAGAAGGAAGGAAAGGAGGGAGGAAGGAAGGAAAGGAGGGAAGAAGGAAGGAGAGGAAGGAAGGAAGGAAAGGAGGGAGGAAGGAAGGAAGGAAGGAAAGGATGGAGGGAGGAAGGATAGAAGAAAGGAAGGAAGGAAGGAAGGAAGGAAGGGAGAAGGAAGGAAAGGAGGGAGGAAGGAAGGAAAGGAGGGAGGAAGGAAGAAGGAAGGAAAGGAGGGAAGAAGGAAGGAAAGGATAGAAGAAAGGAAGGAAGGATGGATTGGAAAAAAGGAAGGAAGGAAGCAAGGGAGAAATATATGTGACAGGTTTGTAAAATCTCAGGCACACAAGCACACAGACAGTTAAAGTC
Source organism: Scomber colias (assembly GCA_021039105.1). Classification (NCBI taxonomy): domain Eukaryota; kingdom Metazoa; phylum Chordata; class Actinopteri; order Scombriformes; family Scombridae; genus Scomber; species Scomber colias. The sequence continues at coordinate 69,086 of JAJDFG010000377.1, forward strand.
CAATAATAGGTCATTTAATAACAGGCAGGCTTTGTTAAAACAGTCAAAAATGGGGGAGACAGGGGGGGGGGGGCACAGTCTTTAGAGGGGACCCCAGAAAGCTGGCCAGTCTGTGGTACCCCTTTTTGTAGTCTGTACTCCACCTAGGTTCCAGGGGTTCTGTCCAAAGAGAAAGGAAAAGGAAGGAAAGGAGGGAGGAAGGAAGGAAAGGAAGGAAAGAAGGAAGGAAAGGAGGGAAGAAGGAAGGAAAGGAGGGAGGAAGGCAGGCTTTGTTAAAACAGTCAAAAATGGGGGAGACAGGGGGGGGGACACAGTCTTTAGCGGGGACCCCAGAAAGCTGGCCAGTCTGTGGTACCCCTTTTTGTAGTCTGTACTCCACCTAGGTTCCAGGGGTTCTGTCCAAAGAGAAAGGAAGGAAGGAAAGGAGGGAGGAAGGAAGGGAGGGAGGAAGGAAGGAAAGGAGGGAAGAAGGAAGGAAGGAAGGAAGGAAAGGAGGGAGGAAGGAAGGAAAGGAGGGAGGAAGGCAGGCTTTGTTAAAACAGTCAAAAATGGGGGAGACAGGGGGGGGGGGGACACAGTCTTTAGCGGGGACCCCAGAAAGCTGGCCAGTCTGTGGTACCCCTTTTTGTAGTCTGTACTCCACCTAGGTTCCAGGGGTTCTGTCCAAAGAGAAAGGAAGGAAGGAAAGGAGGGAGGAAGGAAAGAAAGGAGGGAGGAAGGAAGGGAGGGAGGGAGGGAAGAAGGAAGGAAAGGAGGGAGGAAGGAAGGAAAGGAGGGAGGAAGGAAGGAAAGAAGGAAGGAAAGGAAGGAAGGAAGGGAAGAAGGAAGGAAAGGAGGGAGGAAGGAAGGAAAGGAGGGAGGAAGGGAAGAAGGAAGGAAAGGAGGGAAGAAGGAAGGAAAGGAGGGGAGAAGGAAGGAAAGGAGGGAAGAAGGAAGGAAAGGAGGGAGGAAGGAAGGGAGGGAGGGAGGGAAGAAGGAAGGAAAGGAGGGAAGAAGGAAGGAAAGGAGGGAGGAAGGAAGGAAAGGATGGGGGGAGGAAGGCAGGCTTTGTTAAAACAGTCAAAAATGGGGGAGACAGGGGGGGGGGACACAGTCTTTAGCGGGGACCCCAGAAAGCTGGCCAGTCTGTGGTACCCCTTTTTGTAGTCTGTACTCCACCTAGGTTCCAGGGGTTCTGTCCAAAGGAAAGGAAGGAAGGAAAGGAGGGAGGAAGGAAGGGAGGAAAGGAGGGAAGAAGGAAGGAAAGGAGGGAGGAAAGGAGGAAGGAAGGAAGGAAGGAAGGAAGGGAGGGAAGAAGGAAGGAAAGGAGGGAGGAAGGAAGGAAGGAAAGGAGGGAGGAAGGAAGGAAAGGAAAGGAGGGAAGAAGAAAGGAAGGAAGGAAGGGAGGAAGGAAGGGAGGAAGGAAGGAAGGGAGGAAGGAAGGAAGGGAGGAAGGAAGGAAAGGAGGGAAGAAGGAAGGAAAGGAGGGAGGAAGGAAGGAAGGGAGGGAAGAAGGAAGGAAATGAGGGAGGAAGAAGGAAGGAAAGGAGGGAAGGAGGGAAGAAGGAAGGAAAGGAGGGAAGAAGGAAGGAAAGGAGGGAGGAAGGAAGGGAGGGAGGGAGGGAGGAAGGAAGGAAGGAAGGAAAGGAGGGAAGAAGGAAGGAAAGGAAGGAAAGGAAGGAAAGGAGGGAAGAAGGAAGGAAAGGAAGGAAGGAAGGAAGCAAGGGAGAAATATATGTGACAGGTTTGTAAAATCTCAGGCACACAAGCACACAGACAGTTAAAGTCCAATAATAGGTCATTTAATAACAGGCAGGCTTTGTTAAAACAGTCAAAAATGGGGGAGACAGGGGGGGGGACACAGTCTTTAGCGGGGACCCCAGAAAGCTGGCCAGTCTGTGGTACCCCTTTTTGTAGTCTGTACTCCACCTAGGTTCCAGGGGTTCTGTCCAAAGAGAAAGGAAGGAAGGAAAGGAGGGAGGAAGGAAGGAAAGGAAGGAAAGGAGGGAGGAAGGAAGGAAAGAAGGAAGGAAAGGAGGGAGGAAGGAAGGAAAGGAGGGAAGAAGGAAGGAAAGGAGGGAGGAAGGAAGGAAAGGAGGGAGGAAGGAAGGAAAGGAGGGAGGAAAGGAGGGAGGAAGGAAGGAAAGGAGGGAAGAAGGAAGGAAGGAAAGGATGGAAGAAGGAAGGAAAGGAGGGAAGAAGGAAGGAAAGGAGGGAGGAAGGAAGCGAGGGAGGGATGGAAGGAAGGAAGGAAGGGAAGGAAGGAAAGGAAAGGAAAGAAGAAAGGAAAGGAGGGAAGAAAGAAGGAAAGGAGGGAGGAAGGGAAGAAGGAAGGAAAGGAGGGAAGAAGGAAGGAAAGGAAAGGAGGGAGGAAGGAAGGAAAGGAGGGAGGAAGGAAGGAAGGGAGGGAGGGAGGAAGGAAGGAAGGAAGGGAGGGAGGGAGGAAGGAAGGAAAGGAGGGAAGAAGGAAGGAAAGGAGGGAGGAAGGAAGGAAGGAAGGGAGGGAGGGAGGAAGGAAGGAAAGGAGGGAAGAAGGAAGGAAAGGAGGGAGGAAGGGAAGAAGGAAGGAAAGGAGGAAAAAAGGAAGGAAGGAAGGAAGGAAGGAAGGAAGGAAGGAAGGAAGGGAGAAATATATGTGACAGGTTTGTAAAATCTCAGGCACACAAGCACACAGACAGTTAAAGTCCAATAATAGGTCATTTAATAACAGGCAGGCTTTGTTAAAACAGTCAAAAATGGGGGAGACAGGGGGGGGGGGACACAGTCTTTAGCGGGGACCCCAGAAAGCTGGCCAGTCTGTGGTACCCCTTTTTGTAGTCTGTACTCCACCTAGGTTCCAGGGGTTCTGTCCAAAGAGAAAGGAAAAGGAAAGGGGGCAAGGTGGAGTCGGGTGACGAGGGCGTGGCAACAGCCTTAGTGCACTCAGCTGTCAGCAGGGTGCTGATATGCTGGCAGTGTGTTCTGGTGAGCCGGCTCTGGAGGTGCCTCAGGACAGAACAACACACAGAGTAAAGGCACCAATTCTATTCTTCACTGCAGTGTGTCCAAATCTGCATTGTTTTAAGGGGTGTTCACACCAAGAGCGTTGGACGCGATTTTGCGTCGAGATTACATGTAAAGTCAATGCAAACACGCGATTGACTGCTTTGCGGCGCGATACAGCGTCACACGCGACGCGATGCTGCGAAAATCGCGTCAACGCTCGAGTTGAAAATATTGAACTTTTGCAGCGACATCGCGTGACGCCATTCCGCAGCAGCCTATCAGCGTTGAGATTCTCCTGACGTCGCCGTCCTGGATCACTCTTCTACAAGATGGAGGACAAATTGATCGTTGCCGTTACAGCTCACCCCGTGCTTTACGACACGTCCTGTCTCCTTTACCGGGATCGGTACAAAAAGGAGCAGGCGTGGAGTAAAGTAAGCGAGGTGGCTGGATTACCTGGTAAGTTCTGTAAATATGTATTTGTTGCGTGTTTGCAGCTATTGGTTAGCATTAGCATAGCCCAAGTTAGCGTAGCTGGCTTTCCCGGCATAAAGTTACTGGTTTACTAGATTCAACAGTTAATGTACGTGTGTTCTTGTCAGTTGATGTGTGTCGCAGGAGATGGAAGAGCCTCAGGGACACATATATGAGGGAGAGGAGGAAGGTGACAGAGACGAGGAGTGGGTCAGCAGCAGGGACAGCGAAGAAGTGGAAGTACTTCGCGGTCCTGTCTTTCCTCGACCCCTTTGTTGCCCCCCGTGAAACAAGCGGGAACATGGGGGCGGGGGTCGAGGAAGATGGGGCCGTGGAGTACAGTGTAGGTCCATGGAGGACGAGGGAGAGACAGCAGGCCCATCAGGGATTACCATCGGAGGTTTGTTGATGAATGAACACACACACAGAAACGACATGGAAACTAGTTTTTGTATAAAATGATAACTGACTTGTATTGATGTGTCAGAACAGATATTTTTTTCACAGCCTGCACTAAAAAAATGTCAAAATAACTAATCTGTACTCTCACCTATACCAAACCTACAAGTTAAAATGTGAAGAATGAAGGGCACTAAAACACCATTTGCTTTAAAGTGTTGTGGAGGATAGATATTGCTATGGCTACAACAGTATGATGTATTAAATGACTGCATCTGTAAAATGCTTTATGTGCTGTAATTGTTAGAATAACCTAGTCAATTAATATACTGTATGAACAAAAAAAACTAAGACATGTTTGTCACTACTACAGCCCAAGCAGATTCTGACATTGAGCCAGAGTCTGCTGGTGCTCCCCCTGATGATGGTCCAGCTGTCTCTCCCGCTGCTGTCTCTGCTGCTTCCCCTGCTGCTTCAGTGCCAAGAGGTATGTACAAGACTTTATATTTAAGATAGTTTAATAGATAATTAATTTAAGATATTTAAACAAATATTAATTTGGATATTGAGTTACTTCTAACTATTGCATTTTTTGGACGGTAGTAGTTTCATAAAATGTTTTTTCTATTTCATACAGCGACGAAGAGGTCCAGGAAGAGAGCCAGGGAGGAGGAAGACTCCGCCGACTCCAACAACAGACGGGCGGAGTTAGAGGCTCTCGTCCTGGAAACCCTGAACGGCCTGAAGCAGCGAGCTCCACCTGCTCCCCAACCTCCCCCCTCAGAGGATGAACTATTCCTCAAAAGCCTGGTTCCTTCCCTGGAGAGGTTGTCACCCCAAAGGAAGGCATTTGTAAAATTTCAAATTCATAAACTTATTTATGAAGCTAGCACTGTTGTGCTCAATTTGGAACCTGCCGAGTAGCTATTTAGCAATGGGGCAGCAATCACTGCTGGGAACGTATCAGACTTTTGAGGAATCATTCATTTTCTTCATGTGTCCCTGAGGCTCTTCCATACGTTATCTATTTTTTTATTGTTGTTTTTGTATGTATGTATATATATATATATAGATATATTTTTTTAATGACAATTTTCAGAAATAAAATATAAAAATCTCAGCTGTCTTTCGTCTATTCTTACCTGCAGTGAACATTCTCACCAGACTTCAGATATTTGTTGCACACCCACATTGTGTACTGTAAACTTTGATTCAAGCTGTGCAGAGGTTATTCACATAAACTAAACAACTTATTTTAACCTCTTAAAACACACTGTTCCATCTACGGGACGGGTCAGAGGTTGGGAGGTAGCCACAGCATTATGTGGGACACTGACTAATCATTTACAGGTCAAAACAATACCAGAATAATATCAGATGGCACCATTGATATGATAGTTAACATATTTATCATGTCATGCACATGTTATGTTTATTGTATTGTTGCAGACATGCCAAATTAAAGCTTTATTAAAGGCAGTCCCAGATAGCGGACTGATGTGGTATCAGCCACGACCATGGACACAGTGGAGACCCCAACACGGAAGCTGTTGGCGATGGTCCTGTAGGAGTCACCAGTGGCCAGGTATCTGCATCATAGAAAACATTAAATTAAGCTGAGTTGTAGCATGCAGTGATACTTTATTTAGATCAGAAAATACACAAATACATAGGCCTACAGTATGCATCAAATCCATACTCAAGACTCAAAATACAAAACAACCACAAAGACACAAATAAATGATCACATATGATATGTCATATGTGAAAGTGCTCAAGCAATCAATGCATGTAATGTCTTTCTTGTAAAGCACTTTGAGCTGCATTTCATGTATGAAAAGTGCTATACAAATAAAGAAAAAACGGCAACAACGAGGCTCACTGCTGAAGTTATGCCCGGTGTTTCGGTTTAACTGGTGACCGTGTTAACTGGTGACTTTCTCACATTACATTACGTTACGAGAAGTCAATGAGTTATCTGAACAAAACCAAACTTACATAAATGATTAGTTATTACACATATTATTGTGTATTTTTAAAGGATTAAACTACAATCAATGGCTTTTTTAAAAGAGTTATGAGAAAGTCACCTATTAACACGGTAACCAGTTAAACCGAAACACCAGCTGTGAAGCAACATTTCTCAGCAAAGCAGCAGCAGCTAAATCTCCCTGTCAGTGAATATTTATTGATTTTAACACAACAATACACAGCTACTCACCGGAGACAGATGGACAGGGCAGCGGTGGTAGCAAATGTTGTTATCTCGACCATGGTTGAAGAGAAAAGAAAGCAATGTTGTTGTGCTGTGAAAATGGGCGGACTCGCGATGGCGCGATGACGCGACAACGCGAATGTACACAAAATGGTCACGCTTCAAAACTTGAGCGACAGCGCGACAGATTTTCATTTGTCGCGCGACAAACTCACGTCCAACGCTCTTGGTGTGAACACCCCTTAAGATGATGTATACATTCTGGGACGTAACTTTAGTATAAAAAGATCTTACACACAAAGAACACAGAGACAGGACAGGAAGGCTCCATTGACCAGGGACACTTTAACAAGCCTCAGATTTGATAGAGTTCTGTCTCCAATATTGGCAATAAAGAAAACTCAAAGAACTTTGACTTGGTCGTCCATCCATTCCTATTCACTCGGAGTGACAGAAGCTAAAGGTCACTACACAGTAGTATAGTAGTAGTATAGCAGTAGTATAGTAGTAGTATAGCAGTAGTACTGCAGTAGTATAGTAGTAGTATAATAGTAGTACTGCAGTAGTATAGTAGTAGTATAGTAGTAGCACTGCAGTAGTATAGTATAGCAGTCTCCTCCCGGGTGTTTTAGACCCAGATGTCAGAGGTGCAGTCTCCTCCCGGGTGTCTCAGCTCGTGAGCAGTCTCCTCCCGGGTGTCTCAGCTCGTGAGCAGTCTCCTCCCGGGTATCTCAGCTCGTGAGCAGTCTCCTCCCGGGTGTCTCAGCCCATGAGCAGTCTCCTCCCGGGTGTCTCAGCTCGTGAGTACTGCAGTAATAGTAGTAGTACTGCAGTACAGTAGTATAATAGTAGTACTGCAGTAGTATTGTAGTAGTACAGCAGTAGTACTGCAGTAGTATTGTTGTAGTACTGCAGTAGTATCTTAGGAATACTGCAGTATTATAGTAGTAGTATAGTAGTAGTACTGCAGTAGTATAGTAGTAGTATAGTAATAGTACTGCAGTAGTATAGTAGTAGTATAGTAGTAGTACTGCAGTAATAGTAGTAGTACTGCAGTACAGTAGTATAGTAGTAGTATTGTAGTAGTACTGCAGTAGTATCTTAGTAGTGCTGGAGTAGTATAGTAGTAGTACTACAGTAGTATAGTAGTAGTATAGCAGTAGTATAGTAGTAGTATAGCAGTAGTATAGTAGTAGTACTGCAGTAGTATAGTAGTAGTATAGCAGTAGTATAGTAGTTGTATAGTAGTACTGCTGTAGTATAGTAGTAGTATAGCAGTAGTATAGTAGTAGTATAGTAGTAGTATAGTAGTAGTACTGCAGTAGCATAGTAGTAGTATAGCAGTAGTATAGTAGTAGTACTGCAGTAGTATAGTAGTAGTATTGCAGTAGTATAGTAGGAGTTTAGTAGTAGTACTGCATTATTATAGTAGTAGTATTGCAGTAGTATAGTAGTAGTATAGTAGTAGTAGTACTGCAGTAGTATAGTATTAGTACTGCAGTAGTATAGTAGTAGTACTGCAGTAGTATAGTAGTAATATAGTAGTAGTACTGCAGTAGTATATAAGTAGTATAGTAGTATTACTGCAGTAGTATAGTAGTAGTACTGCAGTAGTACAGTAGTAGTAGTATAGTAGTGGTACTGCAGTAGTATAGTAGTAGTACTGCAGTAGTATAGTAGTAGTATTGCAGTTGTATAGTAGTATTACTGCAGTAGTATAGTAGTAGTATAGTATTAGTACTGCAGTAGTATAGTAGTAGTATAGTAGTAGTACTGCAGTAGTATAGTAGTATAGTAGTAGTACTGCAGTAGTATAGTAGTAGTATAGTAGTAGTACTGCAGTAGTATAGTAGTAGTATAGTAGTAGCACTGCAGTAGTATAGTATAGCAGTCTCCTCCCGGGTATCTCAGCTCGTGAGCAGTCTCCTCCCGGGTGTCTCAGCTCGTGAGTACTGCAGTAATAGTAGTAGTACTGCAGTACAGTAGTATAGTAGTAGTACTGCAGCAGTATTGTAGTAGTACAGCAGTAGTACAGCAGTAGTATAGTAGTAGTATAGCAGTAGTACTGCAGTAGTATAGTAGTAGTATAGCAGTACTACTGCAGTAGTATAGTAGTAGTATAATAGTAGTACTGCAGTAGTATAGTATTAGTATAGCAGTAGTATAGTAGTAGTATATCAGTAGTATAGTAGTAGTACTGCAGTAGTATAGTAGTAGTATAGCAGTAGTATACTAGTAGTATAGCAGTAGTATAGTAGTAGTACTGCAGTAGTATAGTAGTAGTATAGCAGTAGTATAGTAGTAGTATAATAGTAGTACTGCAGTAGTATAGTAGTAGTATAGTAGTAGCACTGCAGTAGTATAGTATAGCAGTCTCCTCCCGGGTGTTTTAGACCCAGATGTCAGAGGTGCAGTCTCCTCCCGGGTATCTCAGCTCGTGAGCAGTCTCCTCCCGGGTGTCTCAGCTCGTGAGCAGTCTCCTCCCGGGTGTCTCAGCTCGTGAGCAGTCTCCTCCCGGGTGTCTCAGCCCGTGAGCAGTCTCCTCCCGGGTGTCTCAGCCCGTGAGCAGTCTCCTCCCGGGTGTCTCAGCTCGTGAGTACTGCAGTAATAGTAGTAGTACTGCAGTACAGTAGTATAGTAGTAGTACTGCAGTAGTATTGTAGTAGTACAGCAGTAGTACTGCAGTAGTATTGTTGTAGTACTGCAGTAGTATCTTAGGGATTCTGCAGTATTATAGTAGTAGTATAGTAGTAGTTCTGCAGTAGTATAGTAGTAGTAGTACTGCAGTAGTATAGTAGTAGTATAGCAGTAGTATAGTAGTAGCATAGCAGTAGTATAGTCGTAGTACTGCAGTAGTATAGTAGTAGTATAGTAGTAGTACTGCAGTAGTATAGTAGTAATACTGCAGTAGTATAGTAGTAGTATAGTGGTAGTATAGTAGTAGTATTGCAGTAGTATAATAGTAGTATACTAGTAGTACTGCAGTAGTATAGCAGTAGTATAGTAGTAGTACTGCTGTAATATACTAGTAGTATAGCAGTAGTACTGCAGTAGTATCGTAGTAGTACTGCAGTAGTATAGCAGTAGTACTGCAGTAGTATAGTAGTAGTATAGCAGTAGTATAGTAGTAGTGCTGCAGTAGTATAGCAGTAGTATAGCAGTAGTATAGTAGTAGTATAGTAGTAGTACTGCAGTAGTATAGTAGTAGTATAGTAGTACTGCTGTAGTATAGTAGTAGTATAGCAGTAGTACTGCAGTAGTATAGTAGTAGTATAGCAGTAGTATAGTAGTAGTATAGTAGTAGTACTGCAGTAGTATCTTAGTAGTACTGCAGTAGTATAGTAGTAGTACTGCAGTAGTATAGTATAGTATAGTAGTAGCATAGCAGTAGTATAGTCGTAGTACTGCAGTAGTATAGTAGTAGTATAGTAGTAGTACTGCAGTAGTATAGTAGTAATACTGCAGTAGTATAGTAGTAGTATAGTAGTAGTATAGTAGTAGTATTGCAGTAGTATAATAGTAGTATACTAGTAGTACTGCAGTAGTATAGCAGTAGTATAGTAGTAGTACTGCTGTAATATACTAGTAGTATAGCAGTAGTACTGCAGTAGTATCGTAGTAGTACTGCAGTAGTATAGCAGTAGTACTGCAGTAGTATAGTAGTAGTATAGCAGTAGTATAGTAGTAGTGCTGCAGTAGTATAGCAGTAGTATAGCAGTAGTATAGTAGTAGTATAGTAGTAGTACTGCAGTAGTATAGTAGTAGTATAGTAGTACTGCTGTAGTATAGTAGTAGTATAGCAGTAGTACTGCAGTAGTATAGTAGTAGTATAGCAGTAGTATAGTAGTAGTATAGTAGTAGTACTGCAGTAGTATCTTAGTAGTACTGCAGTAGTATAGTAGTAGTACTGCAGTAGTATAGTATAGTATAGTAGTAGTACTGCAGTAGTATAGTAGTAGTACTGCAGTAGTATAGAAGTAGTATAGTAGTAGTATAGTAGTAGTATAGTAGTACTACTGCAGTAGTATAGCAGTAGTACTGACCGCAGCATGTCGGGGTAGAACTGTTTGTCCCAGCCGCTGTACAGAGACGTCGTCACATAAAGTCTCAAACCGTCCAAACTCAGCTGTAACATCTGAGGACTTCCATATATACGCTTCCCCTGAGAGAGAGACAGGTGGAGAGAGACAGACAGGTGGAGGGATACAGACAGGTGGAGAGAGACAGACAGGTGGAGAGAGAGAGAAAGACAGCTGGAGAGAGAAAGACAGGTGGAGAGAGGAAGACAGGTGGAGAGAGACAGACAGGTGGAGAGAGAGAGAAAGACAGGTGGAGAGAGACAGACAGGTGGAGAGAGAGAGACAGACAGGTGGAGAGAGGAAGACAGGTGGAGAGAGACAGACAGGTGGAGAGAGGAACACAGCTGGAGAGAGACAGACAGGTGGAGAGAAAGAGAAAGACAGCTGGAGAGAGAAAGACAGGTGGAGGGAGACAGACAGGTGTAGAGAGACAGACAGGTGGAGGGATACAGACAGGTGGAGAGAGAGGGAGGTGGAGAGAGACAGACAGGTGGAGAGAGGAAGACAGGTGGACAGAGACAGACAGGTGGAGAGAGACTGACAGGTGGAGAAAGAGAGACAGACAGGTGGAGAGAGAGAGAAAGACAGGTGGACAGAGGAAGACAGGTGGAGAGAGACAGACAGGTGGAGAGGGACAAACAGGTGGAGAGAGACAGACAGGTGGAGAGAGACAGACAGGTGGAGAGAGACGAACAGGAGGAGAGAGACAGACAGGTGGAGAGAGACAGACAGGTGGAGAGAGACAAACAGGTGGAGAGAGAGACAGGTGGAGAGAGACAGACAGGTGGAGAGAGGAAGACAGATGGAGAGAGAGAGAAAGGTAGAGAGAGAAAGACAGGTGGAGAGGAAGAGACAGGTGGAGAGAGACCGACAGGTGGAGAGAGAGAGAAAGGTGGAGAGAGAAAGACAGGTGGAGAGAGGAAGAGACAGGTTGAGAGAGAAAGACAGATGGAGAGAGAGAGAGAGAGACAGGTGTTATACAATTACAAGTAAAAGTACTGCAGTATTATAGTGATGTAGTATGCAGTATTACAGTAAAAGTACTGCAGTATTATAGTGATGTAGTATGCAGTATTACAGTAAAAGTACTGCAGTATTATAGTGATGTAGTATGCAGTATTACAGTAAAAGTACTGCAGTATTATGAGTGATGTAGTATGCAGTATTACAGTAAAAGTACTGCAGTATTATAGTGATGTAGTATGCAGTATTACAGTAAAAGTACTGCAGTATTATAGTGATGTAGTATGCAGTATTATAGTAAAAGTACTGCAGTATTACAGTGATGTAGTATGCAGTATTACAGTAAAAGTACTGCAGTATTACAGTGATGTAGTATGCAGTATTACAGTAAAAGTACTGCAGTATTATAGTGATGTAGTATGCAGTATTACAGTAAAAGTACTGCAGTATTATAGTGATGTAGTATGCAGTATTACAGTAAAGGTACTGCAGTATTATAGTAATGTAGTATGCAGTATTACAGTGAAAGTACTGCAGTATTATAGTGATGTAGTATGCAGTATTACAGTAAAAGTACTGCAGTATTATAGTGATGTAGTATGCAGTATTACAGTAAAAGTACTACAGTATTATAGTGATGCAGTATGCAGTATTACAGTAAAAGTACTGCAGTATTATAGTGATGTAGTATGCAGTATTACAGTAAAAGTACTGCAGTATTCTAGTGATGTAGTATGCAGTATTACAGTAAAAGTACTGCAGTATTATAGTGATGTAGTATGCAGTATTATAGTAAAAGTACTGCAGTATTATAGTGATGTAGTATATGACGCACATCATTTTTTATTAAGAACCTCTTCCTGGTCCTGAAGTGTCCATTTTATAATTTGTTGCATTTTTTTTTAAACTAAAAAAAAAAAAACGAGTGACATTTCTATGTTTATGTTACTTGCAATTGGGATGAAGTAAAGATCTGCTGAGTATTTTAACAAAAAAAAGGTTTGTCTTACTGAGGAAAAGCCTGCCAAAAATAGATCTAACTCGTGGGTGTTCCTCTCCACGGAAGTCTTTAGTAAAAGGCGAAAGACTTGTACGTGATGAAGAGAAAGCCGAGTAAGTACGCCCCGCTCACCAACAGCAGACGAACACAACAGTGGTCCCAGTCACCCCCTTCACGGTGAGCCCCGACATGGTGAACACCCATTCCCCTACACCGCGCAGCAAGAGCAAGGCGCCAACTTTTTCTTGTCATGTTTTTAGATTTTGTGAAATGCGGCAAAGAGCTCCAGGCTTTCCAGCCACAGGACTAACGTCCTACTCGGGTGTTCCAGAGGAGCAAGGGTCAAAATGTGGAAACGCTTCACGATGTTGCGTGTCATCCTTTCGCAGGGGCCATGCTAATCTTCTCTGTATCGATTCCAATTTTTCATATGTACTGCCTTGGCAAGTACACAGGCAGACAGGTGCTGCTTCCCTTTTACTCCCCCGTGGGAAGAATGACCCCTTGGCCGCGGTGCGGTCCGGAGGGCAGTGGGCAGCACCCTTGCATGAAGCATGAAAAGAGCGATCAATCCCCTCGTGTGACCCATAGCAGGACAACCGAGAGCCTCTCAGACACACCCTGTGGACTCATCTTTATGACAAGCCCCGCTGTGGAATGGCCTTCATGCCAAACCTCTTATGCCCCCACAATCTCCCTCTTTGTGTGCCGCCCCAAGGTGCAAATCTCACACCGTGTCACGCTGCACTTTCCCCCCCTATTCGACGCGGGTGATTAGAGATACTGATGAAGATCCAGCAGGGGGCATGTCTGCTCTCCTTGAGACAGGCAACCTGCCATCTGCTGTGACTCAATCCCCCTGGCCAAAGTTGTATAAAATAATTCATAGGAAACAAAGATAATTTGCTCATTTTCAGGGGTGCTTGAACAACCTTGAAATGGATCTCAACTCGTCAGTGCTGCTAGACCGGCCTACCTACTCAGCTAAGTCTAAGTCTTTTTTCATATTAAACAGAGAGAGAGAGGGGGTGCACCGTTCCTGGAGGTACTGCAATACCGGGTCGATGCGTGGAGTGGACGGAGCAAGCCCCTATTCCATCTCCCTGCTCCAAAAAGCAATTTAATATATGGTCCCCGGGCAGGGGACGTATCAGATATTAAACTGATAAGAACAGATACTACACTTGATCTTAGCCAAAAGGCCGAGAAGCGAAGCTTCAGCCTCAGCGTGGTGCCGTCGTTTCAACGGGCTTGGAGAACGGCCGCTGCTTAGCAGCTCGGCCCCCCTAGGTGTGATACACGCAGCAAAACACGTCTTACTGAGGAAGGCCGCTCGCTTGTCTTTTCACAAACACAATGAGGCTCTGCCAAACGGCAAAGCCTGCCAAAAATAGATCTAACTCGTGGGTGTTCCTCTCCACGGAAGTCTTTAGTAAAAGGCGAAAGACTTGTACGTGATGAAGAGAAAGCCGAGTAAGTACGCCCCGCTCACCAACAGCAGACGAACACAACAGTGGTCCCAGTCACCCCCTTCACGGTGAGCCCCGACATGGTGAACACCCATTCCCCTACACCGCGCAGCAAGAGCAAGGCGCCAACTTTTTCTTGTCATGTTTTTAGATTTTGTGAAATGCGGCAAAGAGCTCCAGGCTTTCCAGCCACAGGACTAACGTCCTACTCGGGTGTTCCAGAGGAGCAAGGGTCAAAATGTGAAAACGCTTCACGATGTTGCGTGTCATCCTTTCGCAGGGGCCATGCTAATCTTCTCTGTATCGATTCCAATTTTTCATATGTACTGCCTTGGCAAGTACACAGGCAGACAGGTGCTGCTTCCCTTTTACTCCCCCGTGGGAAGAATGACCCCTTGGCCGCGGTGCGGTCCGGAGGGCAGTGGGCAGCACCCTTGCATGAAGCATGAAAAGAGCGATCAATCCCCTCGTGTGACCCATAGCAGGACAACCGAGAGCCTCTCAGACACACCCTGTGGACTCATCTTTATGACAAGCCCCGCTGTGGAATGGCCTTCATGCCAAACCTCTTATGCCCCCACAATCTCCCTCTTTGTGTGCCGCCCCAAGGTGCAAATCTCACACCGTGTCACGCTGCACTTTCCCCCCCTATTCGACGCGGGTGATTAGAGATACTGATGAAGATCCAGCAGGGGGCATGTCTGCTCTCCTTGAGACAGGCAACCTGCCATCTGCTGTGACTCAATCCCCCTGGCCAAAGTTGTATAAAATAATTCATAGGAAACAAAGATAATTTGCTCATTTTCAGGGGTGCTTGAACAACCTTGAAATGGATCTCAACTCGTCAGTGCTGCTAGACCGGCCTACCTACTCAGCTAAGTCTAAGTCTTTTTTCATATTAAACAGAGAGAGAGAGGGGGTGCACCGTTCCTGGAGGTACTGCAATACCGGGTCGATGCGTGGAGTGGACGGAGCAAGCCCCTATTCCATCTCCCTGCTCCAAAAAGCAATTTAATATATGGTCCCCGGGCAGGGGACGTATCAGATATTAAACTGATAAGAACAGATACTACACTTGATCTTAGCCAAAAGGCCGAGAAGCGAAGCTTCAGCCTCAGCGTGGTGCCGTCGTTTCAACGGGCTTGGAGAACGGCCGCTGCTTAGCAGCTCGGCCCCCCTAGGTGTGATACACGCAGCAAAACACGTCTTACTGAGGAAGGCCGCTCGCTTGTCTTTTCACAAACACAATGAGGCTCTGCCAAACGGCAAAGCCTGCCAAAAATAGATCTAACTCGTGGGTGTTCCTCTCCACGGAAGTCTTTAGTAAAAGGCGAAAGACTTGTACGTGATGAAGAGAAAGCCGAGTAAGTACGCCCCGCTCACCAACAGCAGACGAACACAACAGTGGTCCCAGTCACCCCCTTCACGGTGAGCCCCGACATGGTGAACACCCATTCCCCTACACCGCGCAGCAAGAGCAAGGCGCCAACTTTTTCTTGTCATGTTTTTAGATTTTGTGAAATGCGGCAAAGAGCTCCAGGCTTTCCAGCCACAGGACTAACGTCCTACTCGGGTGTTCCAGAGGAGCAAGGGTCAAAATGTGGAAACGCTTCACGATGTTGCGTGTCATCCTTTCGCAGGGGCCATGCTAATCTTCTCTGTATCGATTCCAATTTTTCATATGTACTGCCTTGGCAAGTACACAGGCAGACAGGTGCTGCTTCCCTTTTACTCCCCCGTGGGAAGAATGACCCCTTGGCCGCGGTGCGGTCCGGAGGGCAGTGGGCAGCACCCTTGCATGAAGCATGAAAAGAGCGATCAATCCCCTCGTGTGACCCATAGCAGGACAACCGAGAGCCTCTCAGACACACCCTGTGGACTCATCTTTATGACAAGCCCCGCTGTGGAATGGCCTTCATGCCAAACCTCTTATGCCCCCACAATCTCCCTCTTTGTGTGCCGCCCCAAGGTGCAAATCTCACACCGTGTCACGCTGCACTTTCCCCCCCTATTCGACGCGGGTGATTAGAGATACTGATGAAGATCCAGCAGGGGGCATGTCTGCTCTCCTTGAGACAGGCAACCTGCCATCTGCTGTGACTCAATCCCCCTGGCCAAAGTTGTATAAAATAATTCATAGGAAACAAAGATAATTTGCTCATTTTCAGGGGTGCTTGAACAACCTTGAAATGGATCTCAACTCGTCAGTGCTGCTAGACCGGCCTACCTACTCAGCTAAGTCTAAGTCTTTTTTCATATTAAACAGAGAGAGAGAGGGGGTGCACCGTTCCTGGAGGTACTGCAATACCGGGTCGATGCGTGGAGTGGACGGAGCAAGCCCCTATTCCATCTCCCTGCTCCAAAAAGCAATTTAATATATGGTCCCCGGGCAGGGGACGTATCAGATATTAAACTGATAAGAACAGATACTACACTTGATCTTAGCCAAAAGGCCGAGAAGCGAAGCTTCAGCCTCAGCGTGGTGCCGTCGTTTCAACGGGCTTGGAGAACGGCCGCTGCTTAGCAGCTCGGCCCCCCTAGGTGTGATACACGCAGCAAAACACGTCTTACTGAGGAAGGCCGCTCGCTTGTCTTTTCACAAACACAATGAGGCTCTGCCAAACGGCAAAGCCTGCCAAAAATAGATCTAACTCGTGGGTGTTCCTCTCCACGGAAGTCTTTAGTAAAAGGCGAAAGACTTGTACGTGATGAAGAGAAAGCCGAGTAAGTACGCCCCGCTCACCAACAGCAGACGAACACAACAGTGGTCCCAGTCACCCCCTTCACGGTGAGCCCCGACATGGTGAACACCCATTCCCCTACACCGCGCAGCAAGAGCAAGGCGCCAACTTTTTCTTGTCATGTTTTTAGATTTTGTGAAATGCGGCAAAGAGCTCCAGGCTTTCCAGCCACAGGACTAACGTCCTACTCGGGTGTTCCAGAGGAGCAAGGGTCAAAATGTGGAAACGCTTCACGATGTTGCGTGTCATCCTTTCGCAGGGGCCATGCTAATCTTCTCTGTATCGATTCCAATTTTTCATATGTACTGCCTTGGCAAGTACACAGGCAGACAGGTGCTGCTTCCCTTTTACTCCCCCGTGGGAAGAATGACCCCTTGGCCGCGGTGCGGTCCGGAGGGCAGTGGGCAGCACCCTTGCATGAAGCATGAAAAGAGCGATCAATCCCCTCGTGTGACCCATAGCAGGACAACCGAGAGCCTCTCAGACACACCCTGTGGACTCATCTTTATGACAAGCCCCGCTGTGGAATGGCCTTCATGCCAAACCTCTTATGCCCCCACAATCTCCCTCTTTGTGTGCCGCCCCAAGGTGCAAATCTCACACCGTGTCACGCTGCACTTTCCCCCCCTATTCGACGCGGGTGATTAGAGATACTGATGAAGATCCAGCAGGGGGCATGTCTGCTCTCCTTGAGACAGGCAACCTGCCATCTGCTGTGACTCAATCCCCCTGGCCAAAGTTGTATAAAATAATTCATAGGAAACAAAGATAATTTGCTCATTTTCAGGGGTGCTTGAACAACCTTGAAATGGATCTCAACTCGTCAGTGCTGCTAGACCGGCCTACCTACTCAGCTAAGTCTTTTTTCATATTAAACAGAGAGAGAGAGGGGGTGCACCGTTCCTGGAGGTACTGCAATACCGGGTCGATGCGTGGAGTGGACGGAGCAAGCCCCTATTCCATCTCCCTGCTCCAAAAAGCAATTTAATATATGGTCCCCGGGCAGGGGACGTATCAGATATTAAACTGATAAGAACAGATACTACACTTGATCTTAGCCAAAAGGCCGAGAAGCGAAGCTTCAGCCTCAGCGTGGTGCCGTCGTTTCAACGGGCTTGGAGAACGGCCGCTGCTTAGCAGCTCGGCCCCCCTAGGTGTGATACACGCAGCAAAACACGTCTTACTGAGGAAGGCCGCTCGCTTGTCTTTTCACAAACACAATGAGGCTCTGCCAAACGGCAAAGCCTGCCAAAAATAGATCTAACTCGTGGGTGTTCCTCTCCACGGAAGTCTTTAGTAAAAGGCGAAAGACTTGTACGTGATGAAGAGAAAGCCGAGTAAGTACGCCCCGCTCACCAACAGCAGACGAACACAACAGTGGTCCCAGTCACCCCCTTCACGGTGAGCCCCGACATGGTGAACACCCATTCCCCTACACCGCGCAGCAAGAGCAAGGCGCCAACTTTTTCTTGTCATGTTTTTAGATTTTGTGAAATGCGGCAAAGAGCTCCAGGCTTTCCAGCCACAGGACTAACGTCCTACTCGGGTGTTCCAGAGGAGCAAGGGTCAAAATGTGGAAACGCTTCACGATGTTGCGTGTCATCCTTTCGCAGGGGCCATGCTAATCTTCTCTGTATCGATTCCAATTTTTCATATGTACTGCCTTGGCAAGTACACAGGCAGACAGGTGCTGCTTCCCTTTTACTCCCCCGTGGGAAGAATGACCCCTTGGCCGCGGTGCGGTCCGGAGGGCAGTGGGCAGCACCCTTGCATGAAGCATGAAAAGAGCGATGAATCCCCTCGTGTGACCCATAGCAGGACAACCGAGAGCCTCTCAGACACACCCTGTGGACTCATCTTTATGACAAGCCCCGCTGTGGAATGGCCTTCATGCCAAACCTCTTATGCCCCCACAATCTCCCTCTTTGTGTGCCGCCCCAAGGTGCAAATCTCACACCGTGTCACGCTGCACTTTCCCCCCCTATTCGACGCGGGTGATTAGAGATACTGATGAAGATCCAGCAGGGGGCATGTCTGCTCTCCTTGAGACAGGCAACCTGCCATCTGCTGTGACTCAATCCCCCTGGCCAAAGTTGTATAAAATAATTCATAGGAAACAAAGATAATTTGCTCATTTTCAGGGGTGCTTGAACAACCTTGAAATGGATCTCAACTCGTCAGTGCTGCTAGACCGGCCTACCTACTCAGCTAAGTCTAAGTCTTTTTTCATATTAAACAGAGAGAGAGAGGGGGTGCACCGTTCCTGGAGGTACTGCAATACCGGGTCGATGCGTGGAGTGGACGGAGCAAGCCCCTATTCCATCTCCCTGCTCCAAAAAGCAATTTAATATATGGTCCCCGGGCAGGGGACGTATCAGATATTAAACTGATAAGAACAGATACTACACTTGATCTTAGCCAAAAGGCCGAGAAGCGAAGCTTCAGCCTCAGCGTGGTGCCGTCGTTTCAACGGGCTTGGAGAACGGCCGCTGCTTAGCAGCTCGGCCCCCCTAGGTGTGATACACGCGGCAAAACACGTCTTACTGAGGAAGGCCGCTCGCTTGTCTTTTCACAAACACAATGAGGCTCTGCCAAACGGCAAAGCCTGCCAAAAATAGATCTAACTCGTGGGTGTTCCTCTCCACGGAAGTCTTTAGTAAAAGGCGAAAGACTTGTACGTGATGAAGAGAAAGCCGAGTAAGTACGCCCCGCTCACCAACAGCAGACGAACACAACAGTGGTCCCAGTCACCCCCTTCACGGTGAGCCCCGACATGGTGAACACCCATTCCCCTACACCGCGCAGCAAGAGCAAGGCGCCAACTTTTTCTTGTCATGTTTTTAGATTTTGTGAAATGCGGCAAAGAGCTCCAGGCTTTCCAGCCACAGGACTAACGTCCTACTCGGGTGTTCCAGAGGAGCAAGGGTCAAAATGTGGAAACGCTTCACGATGTTGCGTGTCATCCTTTCGCAGGGGCCATGCTAATCTTCTCTGTATCGATTCCAATTTTTCATATGTACTGCCTTGGCAAGTACACAGGCAGACAGGTGCTGCTTCCCTTTTACTCCCCCGTGGGAAGAATGACCCCTTGGCCGCGGTGCGGTCCGGAGGGCAGTGGGCAGCACCCTTGCATGAAGCATGAAAAGAGCGATCAATCCCCTCGTGTGACCCATAGCAGGACAACCGAGAGCCTCTCAGACACACCCTGTGGACTCATCTTTATGACAAGCCCCGCTGTGGAATGGCCTTCATGCCAAACCTCTTATGCCCCCACAATCTCCCTCTTTGTGTGCCGCCCCAAGGTGCAAATCTCACACCGTGTCACGCTGCACTTTCCCCCCCTATTCGACGCGGGTGATTAGAGATACTGATGAAGATCCAGCAGGGGGCATGTCTGCTCTCCTTGAGACAGGCAACCTGCCATCTGCTGTGACTCAATCCCCCTGGCCAAAGTTGTATAAAATAATTCATAGGAAACAAAGATAATTTGCTCATTTTCAGGGGTGCTTGAACAACCTTGAAATGGATCTCAACTCGTCAGTGCTGCTAGACCGGCCTACCTACTCAGCTAAGTCTTTTTTCATATTAAACAGAGAGAGAGAGGGGGTGCACCGTTCCTGGAGGTACTGCAATACCGGGTCGATGCGTGGAGTGGACGGAGCAAGCCCCTATTCCATCTCCCTGCTCCAAAAAGCAATTTAATATATGGTCCCCGGGCAGGGGACGTATCAGATATTAAACTGATAAGAACAGATACTACACTTGATCTTAGCCAAAAGGCCGAGAAGCGAAGCTTCAGCCTCAGCGTGGTGCCGTCGTTTCAACGGGCTTGGAGAACGGCCGCTGCTTAGCAGCTCGGCCCCCCTAGGTGTGATACACGCAGCAAAACACGTCTTACTGAGGAAGGCCGCTCGCTTGTCTTTTCACAAACACAATGAGGCTCTGCCAAACGACAAAGCCTGCCAAAAATAGATCTAACTCGTGGGTGTTCCTCTCCACGGAAGTCTTTAGTAAAAGGCGAAAGACTTGTACGTGATGAAGAGAAAGCCGAGTAAGTACGCCCCGCTCACCAACAGCAGACGAACACAACAGTGGTCCCAGTCACCCCCTTCATGGTGAGCCCCGACATGGTGAACACCCATTCCCCTACACCGCGCAGCAAGAGCAAGGCGCCAACTTTTTCTTGTCATGTTTTTAGATTTTGTGAAATGCGGCAAAGAGCTCCAGGCTTTCCAGCCACAGGACTAACGTCCTACTCGGGTGTTCCAGAGGAGCAAGGGTCAAAATGTGGAAACGCTTCACGATGTTGCGTGTCATCCTTTCGCAGGGGCCATGCTAATCTTCTCTGTATCGATTCCAATTTTTCATATGTACTGCCTTGGCAAGTACACAGGCAGACAGGTGCTGCTTCCCTTTTACTCCCCCGTGGGAAGAATGACCCCTTGGCCGCGGTGCGGTCCGGAGGGCAGTGGGCAGCACCCTTGCATGAAGCATGAAAAGAGCGATCAATCCCCTCGTGTGACCCATAGCAGGACAACCGAGAGCCTCTCAGACACACCCTGTGGACTCATCTTTATGACAAGCCCCGCTGTGGAATGGCCTTCATGCCAAACCTCTTATGCCCCCACAATCTCCCTCTTTGTGTGCCGCCCCAAGGTGCAAATCTCACACCGTGTCACGCTGCACTTTCCCCCCCTATTCGACGCGGGTGATTAGAGATACTGATGAAGATCCAGCAGGGGGCATGTCTGCTCTCCTTGAGACAGGCAACCTGCCATCTGCTGTGACTCAATCCCCCTGGCCAAAGTTGTATAAAATAATTCATAGGAAACAAAGATAATTTGCTCATTTTCAGGGGTGCTTGAACAACCTTGAAATGGATCTCAACTCGTCAGTGCTGCTAGACCGGCCTACCTACTCAGCTAAGTCTTTTTTCATATTAAACAGAGAGAGAGAGGGGGTGCACCGTTCCTGGAGGTACTGCAATACCGGGTCGATGCGTGGAGTGGACGGAGCAAGCCCCTATTCCATCTCCCTGCTCCAAAAAGCAATTTAATATATGGTCCCCGGGCAGGGGACGTATCAGATATTAAACTGATAAGAACAGATACTACACTTGATCTTAGCCAAAAGGCCGAGAAGCGAAGCTTCAGCCTCAGCGTGGTGCCGTCGTTTCAACGGGCTTGGAGAACGGCCGCTGCTTAGCAGCTCGGCCCCCCTAGGTGTGATACACGCAGCAAAACACGTCTTACTGAGGAAGGCCGCTCGCTTGTCTTTTCACAAACACAATGAGGCTCTGCCAAACGGCAAAGCCTGCCAAAAATAGATCTAACTCGTGGGTGTTCCTCTCCACGGAAGTCTTTAGTAAAAGGCGAAAGACTTGTACGTGATGAAGAGAAAGCCGAGTAAGTACGCCCCGCTCACCAACAGCAGACGAACACAACAGTGGTCCCAGTCACCCCCTTCACGGTGAGCCCCGACATGGTGAACACCCATTCCCCTACACCGCGCAGCAAGAGCAAGGCGCCAACTTTTTCTTGTCATGTTTTTAGATTTTGTGAAATGCGGCAAAGAGCTCCAGGCTTTCCAGCCACAGGACTAACGTCCTACTCGGGTGTTCCAGAGGAGCAAGGGTCAAAATGTGGAAACGCTTCACGATGTTGCGTGTCATCCTTTCGCAGGGGCCATGCTAATCTTCTCTGTATCGATTCCAATTTTTCATATGTACTGCCTTGGCAAGTACACAGGCAGACAGGTGCTGCTTCCCTTTTACTCCCCCGTGGGAAGAATGACCCCTTGGCCGCGGTGCGGTCCGGAGGGCAGTGGGCAGCACCCTTGCATGAAGCATGAAAAGAGCGATCAATCCCCTCGTGTGACCCATAGCAGGACAACCGAGAGCCTCTCAGACACACCCTGTGGACTCATCTTTATGACAAGCCCCGCTGTGGAATGGCCTTCATGCCAAACCTCTTATGCCCCCACAATCTCCCTCTTTGTGTGCCGCCCCAAGGTGCAAATCTCACACCGTGTCACGCTGCACTTTCCCCCCCTATTCGACGCGGGTGATTAGAGATACTGATGAAGATCCAGCAGGGGGCATGTCTGCTCTCCTTGAGACAGGCAACCTGCCATCTGCTGTGACTCAATCCCCCTGGCCAAAGTTGTATAAAATAATTCATAGGAAACAAAGATAATTTGCTCATTTTCAGGGGTGCTTGAACAACCTTGAAATGGATCTCAACTCGTCAGTGCTGCTAGACCGGCCTACCTACTCAGCTAAGTCTTTTTTCATATTAAACAGAGAGAGAGAGGGGGTGCACCGTTCCTGGAGGTACTGCAATACCGGGTCGATGCGTGGAGTGGACGGAGCAAGCCCCTATTCCATCTCCCTGCTCCAAAAAGCAATTTAATATATGGTCCCCGGGCAGGGGACGTATCAGATATTAAACTGATAAGAACAGATACTACACTTGATCTTAGCCAAAAGGCCGAGAAGCGAAGCTTCAGCCTCAGCGTGGTGCCGTCGTTTCAACGGGCTTGGAGAACGGCCGCTGCTTAGCAGCTCGGCCCCCCTAGGTGTGATACACGCAGCAAAACACGTCTTACTGAGGAAGGCCGCTCGCTTGTCTTTTCACAAACACAATGAGGCTCTGCCAAACGGCAAAGCCTGCCAAAAATAGATCTAACTCGTGGGTGTTCCTCTCCACGGAAGTCTTTAGTAAAAGGCGAAAGACTTGTACGTGATGAAGAGAAAGCCGAGTAAGTACGCCCCGCTCACCAACAGCAGACGAACACAACAGTGGTCCCAGTCACCCCCTTCACGGTGAGCCCCGACATGGTGAACACCCATTCCCCTACACCGCGCAGCAAGAGCAAGGCGCCAACTTTTTCTTGTCATGTTTTTAGATTTTGTGAAATGCGGCAAAGAGCTCCAGGCTTTCCAGCCACAGGACTAACGTCCTACTCGGGTGTTCCAGAGGAGCAAGGGTCAAAATGTGGAAACGCTTCACGATGTTGCGTGTCATCCTTTCGCAGGGGCCATGCTAATCTTCTCTGTATCGATTCCAATTTTTCATATGTACTGCCTTGGCAAGTACACAGGCAGACAGGTGCTGCTTCCCTTTTACTCCCCCGTGGGAAGAATGACCCCTTGGCCGCGGTGCGGTCCGGAGGGCAGTGGGCAGCACCCTTGCATGAAGCATGAAAAGAGCGATCAATCCCCTCGTGTGACCCATAGCAGGACAACCGAGAGCCTCTCAGACACACCCTGTGGACTCATCTTTATGACAAGCCCCGCTGTGGAATGGCCTTCATGCCAAACCTCTTATGCCCCCACAATCTCCCTCTTTGTGTGCCGCCCCAAGGTGCAAATCTCACACCGTGTCACGCTGCACTTTCCCCCCCTATTCGACGCGGGTGATTAGAGATACTGATGAAGATCCAGCAGGGGGCATGTCTGCTCTCCTTGAGACAGGCAACCTGCCATCTGCTGTGACTCAATCCCCCTGGCCAAAGTTGTATAAAATAATTCATAGGAAACAAAGATAATTTGCTCATTTTCAGGGGTGCTTGAACAACCTTGAAATGGATCTCAACTCGTCAGTGCTGCTAGACCGGCCTACCTACTCAGCTAAGTCTAAGTCTTTTTTCATATTAAACAGAGAGAGAGAGGGGGTGCACCGTTCCTGGAGGTACTGCAATACCGGGTCGATGCGTGGAGTGGACGGAGCAAGCCCCTATTCCATCTCCCTGCTCCAAAAAGCAATTTAATATATGGTCCCCGGGCAGGGGACGTATCAGATATTAAACTGATAAGAACAGATACTACACTTGATCTTAGCCAAAAGGCCGAGAAGCGAAGCTTCAGCCTCAGCGTGGTGCCGTCGTTTCAACGGGCTTGGAGAACGGCCGCTGCTTAGCAGCTCGGCCCCCCTAGGTGTGATACACGCAGCAAAACACGTCTTACTGAGGAAGGCCGCTCGCTTGTCTTTTCACAAACACAATGAGGCTCTGCCAAACGGCAAAGCCTGCCAAAAATAGATCTAACTCGTGGGTGTTCCTCTCCACGGAAGTCTTTAGTAAAAGGCGAAAGACTTGTACGTGATGAAGAGAAAGCCGAGTAAGTACGCCCCGCTCACCAACAGCAGACGAACACAACAGTGGTCCCAGTCACCCCCTTCACGGTGAGCCCCGACATGGTGAACACCCATTCCCCTACACCGCGCAGCAAGAGCAAGGCGCCAACTTTTTCTTGTCATGTTTTTAGATTTTGTGAAATGCGGCAAAGAGCTCCAGGCTTTCCAGCCACAGGACTAACGTCCTACTCGGGTGTTCCAGAGGAGCAAGGGTCAAAATGTGGAAACGCTTCACGATGTTGCGTGTCATCCTTTCGCAGGGGCCATGCTAATCTTCTCTGTATCGATTCCAATTTTTCATATGTACTGCCTTGGCAAGTACACAGGCAGACAGGTGCTGCTTCCCTTTTACTCCCCCGTGGGAAGAATGACCCCTTGGCCGCGGTGCGGTCCGGAGGGCAGTGGGCAGCACCCTTGCATGAAGCATGAAAAGAGCGATCAATCCCCTCGTGTGACCCATAGCAGGACAACCGAGAGCCTCTCAGACACACCCTGTGGACTCATCTTTATGACAAGCCCCGCTGTGGAATGGCCTTCATGCCAAACCTCTTATGCCCCCACAATCTCCCTCTTTGTGTGCCGCCCCAAGGTGCAAATCTCACACCGTGTCACGCTGCACTTTCCCCCCCTATTCGACGCGGGTGATTAGAGATACTGATGAAGATCCAGCAGGGGGCATGTCTGCTCTCCTTGAGACAGGCAACCTGCCATCTGCTGTGACTCAATCCCCCTGGCCAAAGTTGTATAAAATAATTCATAGGAAACAAAGATAATTTGCTCATTTTCAGGGGTGCTTGAACAACCTTGAAATGGATCTCAACTCGTCAGTGCTGCTAGACCGGCCTACCTACTCAGCTAAGTCTAAGTCTTTTTTCATATTAAACAGAGAGAGAGAGGGGGTGCACCGTTCCTGGAGGTACTGCAATACCGGGTCGATGCGTGGAGTGGACGGAGCAAGCCCCTATTCCATCTCCCTGCTCCAAAAAGCAATTTAATATATGGTCCCCGGGCAGGGGACGTATCAGATATTAAACTGATAAGAACAGATACTACACTTGATCTTAGCCAAAAGGCCGAGAAGCGAAGCTTCAGCCTCAGCGTGGTGCCGTCGTTTCAACGGGCTTGGAGAACGGCCGCTGCTTAGCAGCTCGGCCCCCCTAGGTGTGATACACGCAGCAAAACACGTCTTACTGAGGAAGGCCGCTCGCTTGTCTTTTCACAAACACAATGAGGCTCTGCCAAACGGCAAAGCCTGCCAAAAATAGATCTAACTCGTGGGTGTTCCTCTCCACGGAAGTCTTTAGTAAAAGGCGAAAGACTTGTACGTGATGAAGAGAAAGCCGAGTAAGTACGCCCCGCTCACCAACAGCAGACGAACACAACAGTGGTCCCAGTCACCCCCTTCACGGTGAGCCCCGACATGGTGAACACCCATTCCCCTACACCGCGCAGCAAGAGCAAGGCGCCAACTTTTTCTTGTCATGTTTTTAGATTTTGTGAAATGCGGCAAAGAGCTCCAGGCTTTCCAGCCACAGGACTAACGTCCTACTCGGGTGTTCCAGAGGAGCAAGGGTCAAAATGTGGAAACGCTTCACGATGTTGCGTGTCATCCTTTCGCAGGGGCCATGCTAATCTTCTCTGTATCGATTCCAATTTTTCATATGTACTGCCTTGGCAAGTACACAGGCAGACAGGTGCTGCTTCCCTTTTACTCCCCCGTGGGAAGAATGACCCCTTGGCCGCGGTGCGGTCCGGAGGGCAGTGGGCAGCACCCTTGCATGAAGCATGAAAAGAGCGATCAATCCCCTCGTGTGACCCATAGCAGGACAACCGAGAGCCTCTCAGACACACCCTGTGGACTCATCTTTATGACAAGCCCCGCTGTGGAATGGCCTTCATGCCAAACCTCTTATGCCCCCACAATCTCCCTCTTTGTGTGCCGCCCCAAGGTGCAAATCTCACACCGTGTCACGCTGCACTTTCCCCCCCTATTCGACGCGGGTGATTAGAGATACTGATGAAGATCCAGCAGGGGGCATGTCTGCTCTCCTTGAGACAGGCAACCTGCCATCTGCTGTGACTCAATCCCCCTGGCCAAAGTTGTATAAAATAATTCATAGGAAACAAAGATAATTTGCTCATTTTCAGGGGTGCTTGAACAACCTTGAAATGGATCTCAACTCGTCAGTGCTGCTAGACCGGCCTACCTACTCAGCTAAGTCTTTTTTCATATTAAACAGAGAGAGAGAGGGGGTGCACCGTTCCTGGAGGTACTGCAATACCGGGTCGATGCGTGGAGTGGACGGAGCAAGCCCCTATTCCATCTCCCTGCTCCAAAAAGCAATTTAATATATGGTCCCCGGGCAGGGGACGTATCAGATATTAAACTGATAAGAACAGATACTACACTTGATCTTAGCCAAAAGGCCGAGAAGCGAAGCTTCAGCCTCAGCGTGGTGCCGTCGTTTCAACGGGCTTGGAGAACGGCCGCTGCTTAGCAGCTCGGCCCCCCTAGGTGTGATACACGCAGCAAAACACGTCTTACTGAGGAAGGCCGCTCGCTTGTCTTTTCACAAACACAATGAGGCTCTGCCAAACGGCAAAGCCTGCCAAAAATAGATCTAACTCGTGGGTGTTCCTCTCCACGGAAGTCTTTAGTAAAAGGCGAAAGACTTGTACGTGATGAAGAGAAAGCCGAGTAAGTACGCCCCGCTCACCAACAGCAGACGAACACAACAGTGGTCCCAGTCACCCCCTTCACGGTGAGCCCCGACATGGTGAACACCCATTCCCCTACACCGCGCAGCAAGAGCAAGGCGCCAACTTTTTCTTGTCA
This sequence comes from Scomber colias, assembly GCA_021039105.1. Classification (NCBI taxonomy): domain Eukaryota; kingdom Metazoa; phylum Chordata; class Actinopteri; order Scombriformes; family Scombridae; genus Scomber; species Scomber colias. Next base: position 96,361 of record JAJDFG010000377.1, read on the forward strand.
TGTTTTTAGATTTTGTGAAATGCGGCAAAGAGCTCCAGGCTTTCCAGCCACAGGACTAACGTCCTACTCGGGTGTTCCAGAGGAGCAAGGGTCAAAATGTGGAAACGCTTCACGATGTTGCGTGTCATCCTTTCGCAGGGGCCATGCTAATCTTCTCTGTATCGATTCCAATTTTTCATATGTACTGCCTTGGCAAGTACACAGGCAGACAGGTGCTGCTTCCCTTTTACTCCCCCGTGGGAAGAATGACCCCTTGGCCGCGGTGCGGTCCGGAGGGCAGTGGGCAGCACCCTTGCATGAAGCATGAAAAGAGCGATCAATCCCCTCGTGTGACCCATAGCAGGACAACCGAGAGCCTCTCAGACACACCCTGTGGACTCATCTTTATGACAAGCCCCGCTGTGGAATGGCCTTCATGCCAAACCTCTTATGCCCCCACAATCTCCCTCTTTGTGTGCCGCCCCAAGGTGCAAATCTCACACCGTGTCACGCTGCACTTTCCCCCCCTATTCGACGCGGGTGATTAGAGATACTGATGAAGATCCAGCAGGGGGCATGTCTGCTCTCCTTGAGACAGGCAACCTGCCATCTGCTGTGACTCAATCCCCCTGGCCAAAGTTGTATAAAATAATTCATAGGAAACAAAGATAATTTGCTCATTTTCAGGGGTGCTTGAACAACCTTGAAATGGATCTCAACTCGTCAGTGCTGCTAGACCGGCCTACCTACTCAGCTAAGTCTTTTTTCATATTAAACAGAGAGAGAGAGGGGGTGCACCGTTCCTGGAGGTACTGCAATACCGGGTCGATGCGTGGAGTGGACGGAGCAAGCCCCTATTCCATCTCCCTGCTCCAAAAAGCAATTTAATATATGGTCCCCGGGCAGGGGACGTATCAGATATTAAACTGATAAGAACAGATACTACACTTGATCTTAGCCAAAAGGCCGAGAAGCGAAGCTTCAGCCTCAGCGTGGTGCCGTCGTTTCAACGGGCTTGGAGAACGGCCGCTGCTTAGCAGCTCGGCCCCCCTAGGTGTGATACACGCAGCAAAACACGTCTTACTGAGGAAGGCCGCTCGCTTGTCTTTTCACAAACACAATGAGGCTCTGCCAAACGGCAAAGCCTGCCAAAAATAGATCTAACTCGTGGGTGTTCCTCTCCACGGAAGTCTTTAGTAAAAGGCGAAAGACTTGTACGTGATGAAGAGAAAGCCGAGTAAGTACGCCCCGCTCACCAACAGCAGACGAACACAACAGTGGTCCCAGTCACCCCCTTCACGGTGAGCCCCGACATGGTGAACACCCATTCCCCTACACCGCGCAGCAAGAGCAAGGCGCCAACTTTTTCTTGTCATGTTTTTAGATTTTGTGAAATGCGGCAAAGAGCTCCAGGCTTTCCAGCCACAGGACTAACGTCCTACTCGGGTGTTCCAGAGGAGCAAGGGTCAAAATGTGGAAACGCTTCACGATGTTGCGTGTCATCCTTTCGCAGGGGCCATGCTAATCTTCTCTGTATCGATTCCAATTTTTCATATGTACTGCCTTGGCAAGTACACAGGCAGACAGGTGCTGCTTCCCTTTTACTCCCCCGTGGGAAGAATGACCCCTTGGCCGCGGTGCGGTCCGGAGGGCAGTGGGCAGCACCCTTGCATGAAGCATGAAAAGAGCGATCAATCCCCTCGTGTGACCCATAGCAGGACAACCGAGAGCCTCTCAGACACACCCTGTGGACTCATCTTTATGACAAGCCCCGCTGTGGAATGGCCTTCATGCCAAACCTCTTATGCCCCCACAATCTCCCTCTTTGTGTGCCGCCCCAAGGTGCAAATCTCACACCGTGTCACGCTGCACTTTCCCCCCCTATTCGACGCGGGTGATTAGAGATACTGATGAAGATCCAGCAGGGGGCATGTCTGCTCTCCTTGAGACAGGCAACCTGCCAACTGCTGTGACTCAATCCCCCTGGCCAAAGTTGTATAAAATAATTCATAGGAAACAAAGATAATTTGCTCATTTTCAGGGGTGCTTGAACAACCTTGAAATGGATCTCAACTCGTCAGTGCTGCTAGACCGGCCTACCTACTCAGCTAAGTCTAAGTCTTTTTTCATATTAAACAGAGAGAGAGAGGGGGTGCACCGTTCCTGGAGGTACTGCAATACCGGGTCGATGCGTGGAGTGGACGGAGCAAGCCCCTATTCCATCTCCCTGCTCCAAAAAGCAATTTAATATATGGTCCCCGGGCAGGGGACGTATCAGATATTAAACTGATAAGAACAGATACTACACTTGATCTTAGCCAAAAGGCCGAGAAGCGAAGCTTCAGCCTCAGCGTGGTGCCGTCGTTTCAACGGGCTTGGAGAACGGCCGCTGCTTAGCAGCTCGGCCCCCCTAGGTGTGATACACGCAGCAAAACACGTCTTACTGAGGAAGGCCGCTCGCTTGTCTTTTCACAAACACAATGAGGCTCTGCCAAACGGCAAAGCCTGCCAAAAATAGATCTAACTCGTGGGTGTTCCTCTCCACGGAAGTCTTTAGTAAAAGGCGAAAGACTTGTACGTGATGAAGAGAAAGCCGAGTAAGTACGCCCCGCTCACCAACAGCAGACGAACACAACAGTGGTCCCAGTCACCCCCTTCACGGTGAGCCCCGACATGGTGAACACCCATTCCCCTACACCGCGCAGCAAGAGCAAGGCGCCAACTTTTTCTTGTCATGTTTTTAGATTTTGTGAAATGCGGCAAAGAGCTCCAGGCTTTCCAGCCACAGGACTAACGTCCTACTCGGGTGTTCCAGAGGAGCAAGGGTCAAAATGTGGAAACGCTTCACGATGTTGCGTGTCATCCTTTCGCAGGGGCCATGCTAATCTTCTCTGTATCGATTCCAATTTTTCATATGTACTGCCTTGGCAAGTACACAGGCAGACAGGTGCTGCTTCCCTTTTACTCCCCCGTGGGAAGAATGACCCCTTGGCCGCGGTGCGGTCCGGAGGGCAGTGGGCAGCACCCTTGCATGAAGCATGAAAAGAGCGATCAATCCCCTCGTGTGACCCATAGCAGGACAACCGAGAGCCTCTCAGACACACCCTGTGGACTCATCTTTATGACAAGCCCCGCTGTGGAATGGCCTTCATGCCAAACCTCTTATGCCCCCACAATCTCCCTCTTTGTGTGCCGCCCCAAGGTGCAAATCTCACACCGTGTCACGCTGCACTTTCCCCCCCTATTCGACGCGGGTGATTAGAGATACTGATGAAGATCCAGCAGGGGGCATGTCTGCTCTCCTTGAGACAGGCAACCTGCCATCTGCTGTGACTCAATCCCCCTGGCCAAAGTTGTATAAAATAATTCATAGGAAACAAAGATAATTTGCTCATTTTCAGGGGTGCTTGAACAACCTTGAAATGGATCTCAACTCGTCAGTGCTGCTAGACCGGCCTACCTACTCAGCTAAGTCTTTTTTCATATTAAACAGAGAGAGAGAGGGGGTGCACCGTTCCTGGAGGTACTGCAATACCGGGTCGATGCGTGGAGTGGACGGAGCAAGCCCCTATTCCATCTCCCTGCTCCAAAAAGCAATTTAATATATGGTCCCCGGGCAGGGGACGTATCAGATATTAAACTGATAAGAACAGATACTACACTTGATCTTAGCCAAAAGGCCGAGAAGCGAAGCTTCAGCCTCAGCGTGGTGCCGTCGTTTCAACGGGCTTGGAGAACGGCCGCTGCTTAGCAGCTCGGCCCCCCTAGGTGTGATACACGCAGCAAAACACGTCTTACTGAGGAAGGCCGCTCGCTTGTCTTTTCACAAACACAATGAGGCTCTGCCAAACGGCAAAGCCTGCCAAAAATAGATCTAACTCGTGGGTGTTCCTCTCCACGGAAGTCTTTAGTAAAAGGCGAAAGACTTGTACGTGATGAAGAGAAAGCCGAGTAAGTACGCCCCGCTCACCAACAGCAGACGAACACAACAGTGGTCCCAGTCACCCCCTTCACGGTGAGCCCCGACATGGTGAACACCCATTCCCCTACACCGCGCAGCAAGAGCAAGGCGCCAACTTTTTCTTGTCATGTTTTTAGATTTTGTGAAATGCGGCAAAGAGCTCCAGGCTTTCCAGCCACAGGACTAACGTCCTACTCGGGTGTTCCAGAGGAGCAAGGGTCAAAATGTGGAAACGCTTCACGATGTTGCGTGTCATCCTTTCGCAGGGGCCATGCTAATCTTCTCTGTATCGATTCCAATTTTTCATATGTACTGCCTTGGCAAGTACACAGGCAGACAGGTGCTGCTTCCCTTTTACTCCCCCGTGGGAAGAATGACCCCTTGGCCGCGGTGCGGTCCGGAGGGCAGTGGGCAGCACCCTTGCATGAAGCATGAAAAGAGCGATCAATCCCCTCGTGTGACCCATAGCAGGACAACCGAGAGCCTCTCAGACACACCCTGTGGACTCATCTTTATGACAAGCCCCGCTGTGGAATGGCCTTCATGCCAAACCTCTTATGCCCCCACAATCTCCCTCTTTGTGTGCCGCCCCAAGGTGCAAATCTCACACCGTGTCACGCTGCACTTTCCCCCCCTATTCGACGCGGGTGATTAGAGATACTGATGAAGATCCAGCAGGGGGCATGTCTGCTCTCCTTGAGACAGGCAACCTGCCATCTGCTGTGACTCAATCCCCCTGGCCAAAGTTGTATAAAATAATTCATAGGAAACAAAGATAATTTGCTCATTTTCAGGGGTGCTTGAACAACCTTGAAATGGATCTCAACTCGTCAGTGCTGCTAGACCGGCCTACCTACTCAGCTAAGTCTTTTTTCATATTAAACAGAGAGAGAGAGGGGGTGCACCGTTCCTGGAGGTACTGCAATACCGGGTCGATGCGTGGAGTGGACGGAGCAAGCCCCTATTCCATCTCCCTGCTCCAAAAAGCAATTTAATATATGGTCCCCGGGCAGGGGACGTATCAGATATTAAACTGATAAGAACAGATACTACACTTGATCTTAGCCAAAAGGCCGAGAAGCGAAGCTTCAGCCTCAGCGTGGTGCCGTCGTTTCAACGGGCTTGGAGAACGGCCGCTGCTTAGCAGCTCGGCCCCCCTAGGTGTGATACACGCAGCAAAACACGTCTTACTGAGGAAGGCCGCTCGCTTGTCTTTTCACAAACACAATGAGGCTCTGCCAAACGGCAAAGCCTGCCAAAAATAGATCTAACTCGTGGGTGTTCCTCTCCACGGAAGTCTTTAGTAAAAGGCGAAAGACTTGTACGTGATGAAGAGAAAGCCGAGTAAGTACGCCCCGCTCACCAACAGCAGACGAACACAACAGTGGTCCCAGTCACCCCCTTCACGGTGAGCCCCGACATGGTGAACACCCATTCCCCTACACCGCGCAGCAAGAGCAAGGCGCCAACTTTTTCTTGTCATGTTTTTAGATTTTGTGAAATGCGGCAAAGAGCTCCAGGCTTTCCAGCCACAGGACTAACGTCCTACTCGGGTGTTCCAGAGGAGCAAGGGTCAAAATGTGGAAACGCTTCACGATGTTGCGTGTCATCCTTTCGCAGGGGCCATGCTAATCTTCTCTGTATCGATTCCAATTTTTCATATGTACTGCCTTGGCAAGTACACAGGCAGACAGGTGCTGCTTCCCTTTTACTCCCCCGTGGGAAGAATGACCCCTTGGCCGCGGTGCGGTCCGGAGGGCAGTGGGCAGCACCCTTGCATGAAGCATGAAAAGAGCGATCAATCCCCTCGTGTGACCCATAGCAGGACAACCGAGAGCCTCTCAGACACACCCTGTGGACTCATCTTTATGACAAGCCCCGCTGTGGAATGGCCTTCATGCCAAACCTCTTATGCCCCCACAATCTCCCTCTTTGTGTGCCGCCCCAAGGTGCAAATCTCACACCGTGTCACGCTGCACTTTCCCCCCCTATTCGACGCGGGTGATTAGAGATACTGATGAAGATCCAGCAGGGGGCATGTCTGCTCTCCTTGAGACAGGCAACCTGCCATCTGCTGTGACTCAATCCCCCTGGCCAAAGTTGTATAAAATAATTCATAGGAAACAAAGATAATTTGCTCATTTTCAGGGGTGCTTGAACAACCTTGAAATGGATCTCAACTCGTCAGTGCTGCTAGACCGGCCTACCTACTCAGCTAAGTCTTTTTTCATATTAAACAGAGAGAGAGAGGGGGTGCACCGTTCCTGGAGGTACTGCAATACCGGGTCGATGCGTGGAGTGGACGGAGCAAGCCCCTATTCCATCTCCCTGCTCCAAAAAGCAATTTAATATATGGTCCCCGGGCAGGGGACGTATCAGATATTAAACTGATAAGAACAGATACTACACTTGATCTTAGCCAAAAGGCCGAGAAGCGAAGCTTCAGCCTCAGCGTGGTGCCGTCGTTTCAACGGGCTTGGAGAACGGCCGCTGCTTAGCAGCTCGGCCCCCCTAGGTGTGATACACGCAGCAAAACACGTCTTACTGAGGAAGGCCGCTCGCTTGTCTTTTCACAAACACAATGAGGCTCTGCCAAACGGCAAAGCCTGCCAAAAATAGATCTAACTCGTGGGTGTTCCTCTCCACGGAAGTCTTTAGTAAAAGGCGAAAGACTTGTACGTGATGAAGAGAAAGCCGAGTAAGTACGCCCCGCTCACCAACAGCAGACGAACACAACAGTGGTCCCAGTCACCCCCTTCACGGTGAGCCCCGACATGGTGAACACCCATTCCCCTACACCGCGCAGCAAGAGCAAGGCGCCAACTTTTTCTTGTCATGTTTTTAGATTTTGTGAAATGCGGCAAAGAGCTCCAGGCTTTCCAGCCACAGGACTAACGTCCTACTCGGGTGTTCCAGAGGAGCAAGGGTCAAAATGTGGAAACGCTTCACGATGTTGCGTGTCATCCTTTCGCAGGGGCCATGCTAATCTTCTCTGTATCGATTCCAATTTTTCATATGTACTGCCTTGGCAAGTACACAGGCAGACAGGTGCTGCTTCCCTTTTACTCCCCCGTGGGAAGAATGACCCCTTGGCCGCGGTGCGGTCCGGAGGGCAGTGGGCAGCACCCTTGCATGAAGCATGAAAAGAGCGATCAATCCCCTCGTGTGACCCATAGCAGGACAACCGAGAGCCTCTCAGACACACCCTGTGGACTCATCTTTATGACAAGCCCCGCTGTGGAATGGCCTTCATGCCAAACCTCTTATGCCCCCACAATCTCCCTCTTTGTGTGCCGCCCCAAGGTGCAAATCTCACACCGTGTCACGCTGCACTTTCCCCCCCTATTCGACGCGGGTGATTAGAGATACTGATGAAGATCCAGCAGGGGGCATGTCTGCTCTCCTTGAGACAGGCAACCTGCCATCTGCTGTGACTCAATCCCCCTGGCCAAAGTTGTATAAAATAATTCATAGGAAACAAAGATAATTTGCTCATTTTCAGGGGTGCTTGAACAACCTTGAAATGGATCTCAACTCGTCAGTGCTGCTAGACCGGCCTACCTACTCAGCTAAGTCTAAGTCTTTTTTCATATTAAACAGAGAGAGAGAGGGGGTGCACCGTTCCTGGAGGTACTGCAATACCGGGTCGATGCGTGGAGTGGACGGAGCAAGCCCCTATTCCATCTCCCTGCTCCAAAAAGCAATTTAATATATGGTCCCCGGGCAGGGGACGTATCAGATATTAAACTGATAAGAACAGATACTACACTTGATCTTAGCCAAAAGGCCGAGAAGCGAAGCTTCAGCCTCAGCGTGGTGCCGTCGTTTCAACGGGCTTGGAGAACGGCCGCTGCTTAGCAGCTCGGCCCCCCTAGGTGTGATACACGCAGCAAAACACGTCTTACTGAGGAAGGCCGCTCGCTTGTCTTTTCACAAACACAATGAGGCTCTGCCAAACGGCAAAGCCTGCCAAAAATAGATCTAACTCGTGGGTGTTCCTCTCCACGGAAGTCTTTAGTAAAAGGCGAAAGACTTGTACGTGATGAAGAGAAAGCCGAGTAAGTACGCCCCGCTCACCAACAGCAGACGAACACAACAGTGGTCCCAGTCACCCCCTTCACGGTGAGCCCCGACATGGTGAACACCCATTCCCCTACACCGCGCAGCAAGAGCAAGGCGCCAACTTTTTCTTGTCATGTTTTTAGATTTTGTGAAATGCGGCAAAGAGCTCCAGGCTTTCCAGCCACAGGACTAACGTCCTACTCGGGTGTTCCAGAGGAGCAAGGGTCAAAATGTGGAAACGCTTCACGATGTTGCGTGTCATCCTTTCGCAGGGGCCATGCTAATCTTCTCTGTATCGATTCCAATTTTTCATATGTACTGCCTTGGCAAGTACACAGGCAGACAGGTGCTGCTTCCCTTTTACTCCCCCGTGGGAAGAATGACCCCTTGGCCGCGGTGCGGTCCGGAGGGCAGTGGGCAGCACCCTTGCATGAAGCATGAAAAGAGCGATCAATCCCCTCGTGTGACCCATAGCAGGACAACCGAGAGCCTCTCAGACACACCCTGTGGACTCATCTTTATGACAAGCCCCGCTGTGGAATGGCCTTCATGCCAAACCTCTTATGCCCCCACAATCTCCCTCTTTGTGTGCCGCCCCAAGGTGCAAATCTCACACCGTGTCACGCTGCACTTTCCCCCCCTATTCGACGCGGGTGATTAGAGATACTGATGAAGATCCAGCAGGGGGCATGTCTGCTCTCCTTGAGACAGGCAACCTGCCATCTGCTGTGACTCAATCCCCCTGGCCAAAGTTGTATAAAATAATTCATAGGAAACAAAGATAATTTGCTCATTTTCAGGGGTGCTTGAACAACCTTGAAATGGATCTCAACTCGTCAGTGCTGCTAGACCGGCCTACCTACTCAGCTAAGTCTTTTTTCATATTAAACAGAGAGAGAGAGGGGGTGCACCGTTCCTGGAGGTACTGCAATACCGGGTCGATGCGTGGAGTGGACGGAGCAAGCCCCTATTCCATCTCCCTGCTCCAAAAAGCAATTTAATATATGGTCCCCGGGCAGGGGACGTATCAGATATTAAACTGATAAGAACAGATACTACACTTGATCTTAGCCAAAAGGCCGAGAAGCGAAGCTTCAGCCTCAGCGTGGTGCCGTCGTTTCAACGGGCTTGGAGAACGGCCGCTGCTTAGCAGCTCGGCCCCCCTAGGTGTGATACACGCAGCAAAACACGTCTTACTGAGGAAGGCCGCTCGCTTGTCTTTTCACAAACACAATGAGGCTCTGCCAAACGGCAAAGCCTGCCAAAAATAGATCTAACTCGTGGGTGTTCCTCTCCACGGAAGTCTTTAGTAAAAGGCGAAAGACTTGTACGTGATGAAGAGAAAGCCGAGTAAGTACGCCCCGCTCACCAACAGCAGACGAACACAACAGTGGTCCCAGTCACCCCCTTCACGGTGAGCCCCGACATGGTGAACACCCATTCCCCTACACCGCGCAGCAAGAGCAAGGCGCCAACTTTTTCTTGTCATGTTTTTAGATTTTGTGAAATGCGGCAAAGAGCTCCAGGCTTTCCAGCCACAGGACTAACGTCCTACTCGGGTGTTCCAGAGGAGCAAGGGTCAAAATGTGGAAACGCTTCACGATGTTGCGTGTCATCCTTTCGCAGGGGCCATGCTAATCTTCTCTGTATCGATTCCAATTTTTCATATGTACTGCCTTGGCAAGTACACAGGCAGACAGGTGCTGCTTCCCTTTTACTCCCCCGTGGGAAGAATGACCCCTTGGCCGCGGTGCGGTCCGGAGGGCAGTGGGCAGCACCCTTGCATGAAGCATGAAAAGAGCGATCAATCCCCTCGTGTGACCCATAGCAGGACAACCGAGAGCCTCTCAGACACACCCTGTGGACTCATCTTTATGACAAGCCCCGCTGTGGAATGGCCTTCATGCCAAACCTCTTATGCCCCCACAATCTCCCTCTTTGTGTGCCGCCCCAAGGTGCAAATCTCACACCGTGTCACGCTGCACTTTCCCCCCCTATTCGACGCGGGTGATTAGAGATACTGATGAAGATCCAGCAGGGGGCATGTCTGCTCTCCTTGAGACAGGCAACCTGCCATCTGCTGTGACTCAATCCCCCTGGCCAAAGTTGTATAAAATAATTCATAGGAAACAAAGATAATTTGCTCATTTTCAGGGGTGCTTGAACAACCTTGAAATGGATCTCAACTCGTCAGTGCTGCTAGACCGGCCTACCTACTCAGCTAAGTCTAAGTCTTTTTTCATATTAAACAGAGAGAGAGAGGGGGTGCACCGTTCCTGGAGGTACTGCAATACCGGGTCGATGCGTGGAGTGGACGGAGCAAGCCCCTATTCCATCTCCCTGCTCCAAAAAGCAATTTAATATATGGTCCCCGGGCAGGGGACGTATCAGATATTAAACTGATAAGAACAGATACTACACTTGATCTTAGCCAAAAGGCCGAGAAGCGAAGCTTCAGCCTCAGCGTGGTGCCGTCGTTTCAACGGGCTTGGAGAACGGCCGCTGCTTAGCAGCTCGGCCCCCCTAGGTGTGATACACGCAGCAAAACACGTCTTACTGAGGAAGGCCGCTCGCTTGTCTTTTCACAAACACAATGAGGCTCTGCCAAACGGCAAAGCCTGCCAAAAATAGATCTAACTCGTGGGTGTTCCTCTCCACGGAAGTCTTTAGTAAAAGGCGAAAGACTTGTACGTGATGAAGAGAAAGCCGAGTAAGTACGCCCCGCTCACCAACAGCAGACGAACACAACAGTGGTCCCAGTCACCCCCTTCACGGTGAGCCCCGACATGGTGAACACCCATTCCCCTACACCGCGCAGCAAGAGCAAGGCGCCAACTTTTTCTTGTCATGTTTTTAGATTTTGTGAAATGCGGCAAAGAGCTCCAGGCTTTCCAGCCACAGGACTAACGTCCTACTCGGGTGTTCCAGAGGAGCAAGGGTCAAAATGTGGAAACGCTTCACGATGTTGCGTGTCATCCTTTCGCAGGGGCCATGCTAATCTTCTCTGTATCGATTCCAATTTTTCATATGTACTGCCTTGGCAAGTACACAGGCAGACAGGTGCTGCTTCCCTTTTACTCCCCCGTGGGAAGAATGACCCCTTGGCCGCGGTGCGGTCCGGAGGGCAGTGGGCAGCACCCTTGCATGAAGCATGAAAAGAGCGATCAATCCCCTCGTGTGACCCATAGCAGGACAACCGAGAGCCTCTCAGACACACCCTGTGGACTCATCTTTATGACAAGCCCCGCTGTGGAATGGCCTTCATGCCAAACCTCTTATGCCCCCACAATCTCCCTCTTTATGTGCCGCCCCAAGGTGCAAATCTCACACCGTGTCACGCTGCACTTTCCCCCCCTATTCGACGCGGGTGATTAGAGATACTGATGAAGATCCAGCAGGAGGCATGTCTGCTCTCCTTGAGACAGGCAACCTGCCATCTGCTGTGACTCAATCCCCCTGGCCAAAGTTGTATAAAATAATTCATAGGAAACAAAGATAATTTGCTCATTTTCAGGGGTGCTTGAACAACCTTGAAATGGATCTCAACTCGTCAGTGCTGCTAGACCGGCCTACCTACTCAGCTAAGTCTAAGTCTTTTTTCATATTAAACAGAGAGAGAGAGGGGGTGCACCGTTCCTGGAGGTACTGCAATACCGGGTCGATGCGTGGAGTGGACGGAGCAAGCCCCTATTCCATCTCCCTGCTCCAAAAAGCAATTTAATATATGGTCCCCGGGCAGGGGACGTATCAGATATTAAACTGATAAGAACAGATACTACACTTGATCTTAGCCAAAAGGCCGAGAAGCGAAGCTTCAGCCTCAGCGTGGTGCCGTCGTTTCAACGGGCTTGGAGAACGGCCGCTGCTTAGCAGCTCGGCCCCCCTAGGTGTGATACACGCAGCAAAACACGTCTTACTGAGGAAGGCCGCTCGCTTGTCTTTTCACAAACACAATGAGGCTCTGCCAAACGGCAAAGCCTGCCAAAAATAGATCTAACTCGTGGGTGTTCCTCTCCACGGAAGTCTTTAGTAAAAGGCGAAAGACTTGTACGTGATGAAGAGAAAGCCGAGTAAGTACGCCCCGCTCACCAACAGCAGACGAACACAACAGTGGTCCCAGTCACCCCCTTCACGGTGAGCCCCGACATGGTGAACACCCATTCCCCTACACCGCGCAGCAAGAGCAAGGCGCCAACTTTTTCTTGTCATGTTTTTAGATTTTGTGAAATGCGGCAAAGAGCTCCAGGCTTTCCAGCCACAGGACTAACGTCCTACTCGGGTGTTCCAGAGGAGCAAGGGTCAAAATGTGGAAACGCTTCACGATGTTGCGTGTCATCCTTTCGCAGGGGCCATGCTAATCTTCTCTGTATCGATTCCAATTTTTCATATGTACTGCCTTGGCAAGTACACAGGCAGACAGGTGCTGCTTCCCTTTTACTCCCCCGTGGGAAGAATGACCCCTTGGCCGCGGTGCGGTCCGGAGGGCAGTGGGCAGCACCCTTGCATGAAGCATGAAAAGAGCGATCAATCCCCTCGTGTGACCCATAGCAGGACAACCGAGAGCCTCTCAGACACACCCTGTGGACTCATCTTTATGACAAGCCCCGCTGTGGAATGGCCTTCATGCCAAACCTCTTATGCCCCCACAATCTCCCTCTTTGTGTGCCGCCCCAAGGTGCAAATCTCACACCGTGTCACGCTGCACTTTCCCCCCCTATTCGACGCGGGTGATTAGAGATACTGATGAAGATCCAGCAGGGGGCATGTCTGCTCTCCTTGAGACAGGCAACCTGCCATCTGCTGTGACTCAATCCCCCTGGCCAAAGTTGTATAAAATAATTCATAGGAAACAAAGATAATTTGCTCATTTTCAGGGGTGCTTGAACAACCTTGAAATGGATCTCAACTCGTCAGTGCTGCTAGACCGGCCTACCTACTCAGCTAAGTCTTTTTTCATATTAAACAGAGAGAGAGAGGGGGTGCACCGTTCCTGGAGGTACTGCAATACCGGGTCGATGCGTGGAGTGGACGGAGCAAGCCCCTATTCCATCTCCCTGCTCCAAAAAGCAATTTAATATATGGTCCCCGGGCAGGGGACGTATCAGATATTAAACTGATAAGAACAGATACTACACTTGATCTTAGCCAAAAGGCCGAGAAGCGAAGCTTCAGCCTCAGCGTGGTGCCGTCGTTTCAACGGGCTTGGAGAACGGCCGCTGCTTAGCAGCTCGGCCCCCCTAGGTGTGATACACGCAGCAAAACACGTCTTACTGAGGAAGGCCGCTCGCTTGTCTTTTCACAAACACAATGAGGCTCTGCCAAACGGCAAAGCCTGCCAAAAATAGATCTAACTCGTGGGTGTTCCTCTCCACGGAAGTCTTTAGTAAAAGGCGAAAGACTTGTACGTGATGAAGAGAAAGCCGAGTAAGTACGCCCCGCTCACCAACAGCAGACGAACACAACAGTGGTCCCAGTCACCCCCTTCACGGTGAGCCCCGACATGGTGAACACCCATTCCCCTACACCGCGCAGCAAGAGCAAGGCGCCAACTTTTTCTTGTCATGTTTTTAGATTTTGTGAAATGCGGCAAAGAGCTCCAGGCTTTCCAGCCACAGGACTAACGTCCTACTCGGGTGTTCCAGAGGAGCAAGGGTCAAAATGTGGAAACGCTTCACGATGTTGCGTGTCATCCTTTCGCAGGGGCCATGCTAATCTTCTCTGTATCGATTCCAATTTTTCATATGTACTGCCTTGGCAAGTACACAGGCAGACAGGTGCTGCTTCCCTTTTACTCCCCCGTGGGAAGAATGACCCCTTGGCCGCGGTGCGGTCCGGAGGGCAGTGGGCAGCACCCTTGCATGAAGCATGAAAAGAGCGATCAATCCCCTCGTGTGACCCATAGCAGGACAACCGAGAGCCTCTCAGACACACCCTGTGGACTCATCTTTATGACAAGCCCCGCTGTGGAATGGCCTTCATGCCAAACCTCTTATGCCCCCACAATCTCCCTCTTTGTGTGCCGCCCCAAGGTGCAAATCTCACACCGTGTCACGCTGCACTTTCCCCCCCTATTCGACGCGGGTGATTAGAGATACTGATGAAGATCCAGCAGGGGGCATGTCTGCTCTCCTTGAGACAGGCAACCTGCCATCTGCTGTGACTCAATCCCCCTGGCCAAAGTTGTATAAAATAATTCATAGGAAACAAAGATAATTTGCTCATTTTCAGGGGTGCTTGAACAACCTTGAAATGGATCTCAACTCGTCAGTGCTGCTAGACCGGCCTACCTACTCAGCTAAGTCTTTTTTCATATTAAACAGAGAGAGAGAGGGGGTGCACCGTTCCTGGAGGTACTGCAATACCGGGTCGATGCGTGGAGTGGACGGAGCAAGCCCCTATTCCATCTCCCTGCTCCAAAAAGCAATTTAATATATGGTCCCCGGGCAGGGGACGTATCAGATATTAAACTGATAAGAACAGATACTACACTTGATCTTAGCCAAAAGGCCGAGAAGCGAAGCTTCAGCCTCAGCGTGGTGCCGTCGTTTCAACGGGCTTGGAGAACGGCCGCTGCTTAGCAGCTCGGCCCCCCTAGGTGTGATACACGCAGCAAAACACGTCTTACTGAGGAAGGCCGCTCGCTTGTCTTTTCACAAACACAATGAGGCTCTGCCAAACGGCAAAGCCTGCCAAAAATAGATCTAACTCGTAGGTGTTCCTCTCCACGGAAGTCTTTAGTAAAAGGCGAAAGACTTGTACGTGATGAAGAGAAAGCCGAGTAAGTACGCCCCGCTCACCAACAGCAGACGAACACAACAGTGGTCCCAGTCACCCCCTTCACGGTGAGCCCCGACATGGTGAACACCCATTCCCCTACACCGCGCAGCAAGAGCAAGGCGCCAACTTTTTCTTGTCATGTTTTTAGATTTTGTGAAATGCGGCAAAGAGCTCCAGGCTTTCCAGCCACAGGACTAACGTCCTACTCGGGTGTTCCAGAGGAGCAAGGGTCAAAATGTGGAAACGCTTCACGATGTTGCGTGTCATCCTTTCGCAGGGGCCATGCTAATCTTCTCTGTATCGATTCCAATTTTTCATATGTACTGCCTTGGCAAGTACACAGGCAGACAGGTGCTGCTTCCCTTTTACTCCCCCGTGGGAAGAATGACCCCTTGGCCGCGGTGCGGTCCAGAGGGCAGTGGGCAGCACCCTTGCATGAAGCATGAAAAGAGCGATCAATCCCCTCGTGTGACCCATAGCAGGACAACCGAGAGCCTCTCAGACACACCCTGTGGACTCATCTTTATGACAAGCCCCGCTGTGGAATGGCCTTCATGCCAAACCTCTTATGCCCCCACAATCTCCCTCTTTGTGTGCCGCCCCAAGGTGCAAATCTCACACCGTGTCACGCTGCACTTTCCCCCCCTATTCGACGCGGGTGATTAGAGATACTGATGAAGATCCAGCAGGGGGCATGTCTGCTCTCCTTGAGACAGGCAACCTGCCATCTGCTGTGACTCAATCCCCCTGGCCAAAGTTGTATAAAATAATTCATAGGAAACAAAGATAATTTGCTCATTTTCAGGGGTGCTTGAACAACCTTGAAATGGATCTCAACTCGTCAGTGCTGCTAGACCGGCCTACCTACTCAGCTAAGTCTTTTTTCATATTAAACAGAGAGAGAGAGGGGGTGCACCGTTCCTGGAGGTACTGCAATACCGGGTCGATGCGTGGAGTGGACGGAGCAAGCCCCTATTCCATCTCCCTGCTCCAAAAAGCAATTTAATATATGGTCCCCGGGCAGGGGACGTATCAGATATTAAACTGATAAGAACAGATACTACACTTGATCTTAGCCAAAAGGCCGAGAAGCGAAGCTTCAGCCTCAGCGTGGTGCCGTCGTTTCAACGGGCTTGGAGAACGGCCGCTGCTTAGCAGCTCGGCCCCCCTAGGTGTGATACACGCAGCAAAACACGTCTTACTGAGGAAGGCCGCTCGCTTGTCTTTTCACAAACACAATGAGGCTCTGCCAAACGGCAAAGCCTGCCAAAAATAGATCTAACTCGTGGGTGTTCCTCTCCACGGAAGTCTTTAGTAAAAGGCGAAAGACTTGTACGTGATGAAGAGAAAGCCGAGTAAGTACGCCCCGCTCACCAACAGCAGACGAACACAACAGTGGTCCCAGTCACCCCCTTCACGGTGAGCCCCGACATGGTGAACACCCATTCCCCTACACCGCGCAGCAAGAGCAAGGCGCCAACTTTTTCTTGTCATGTTTTTAGATTTTGTGAAATGCGGCAAAGAGCTCCAGGCTTTCCAGCCACAGGACTAACGTCCTACTCGGGTGTTCCAGAGGAGCAAGGGTCAAAATGTGGAAACGCTTCACGATGTTGCGTGTCATCCTTTCGCAGGGGCCATGCTAATCTTCTCTGTATCGATTCCAATTTTTCATATGTACTGCCTTGGCAAGTACACAGGCAGACAGGTGCTGCTTCCCTTTTACTCCCCCGTGGGAAGAATGACCCCTTGGCCGCGGTGCGGTCCGGAGGGCAGTGGGCAGCACCCTTGCATGAAGCATGAAAAGAGCGATCAATCCCCTCGTGTGACCCATAGCAGGACAACCGAGAGCCTCTCAGACACACCCTGTGGACTCATCTTTATGACAAGCCCCGCTGTGGAATGGCCTTCATGCCAAACCTCTTATGCCCCCACAATCTCCCTCTTTATGTGCCGCCCCAAGGTGCAAATCTCACACCGTGTCACGCTGCACTTTCCCCCCCTATTCGACGCGGGTGATTAGAGATACTGATGAAGATCCAGCAGGAGGCATGTCTGCTCTCCTTGAGACAGGCAACCTGCCATCTGCTGTGACTCAATCCCCCTGGCCAAAGTTGTATAAAATAATTCATAGGAAACAAAGATAATTTGCTCATTTTCAGGGGTGCTTGAACAACCTTGAAATGGATCTCAACTCGTCAGTGCTGCTAGACCGGCCTACCTACTCAGCTAAGTCTAAGTCTTTTTTCATATTAAACAGAGAGAGAGAGGGGGTGCACCGTTCCTGGAGGTACTGCAATACCGGGTCGATGCGTGGAGTGGACGGAGCAAGCCCCTATTCCATCTCCCTGCTCCAAAAAGCAATTTAATATATGGTCCCCGGGCAGGGGACGTATCAGATATTAAACTGATAAGAACAGATACTACACTTGATCTTAGCCAAAAGGCCGAGAAGCGAAGCTTCAGCCTCAGCGTGGTGCCGTCGTTTCAACGGGCTTGGAGAACGGCCGCTGCTTAGCAGCTCGGCCCCCCTAGGTGTGATACACGCAGCAAAACACGTCTTACTGAGGAAGGCCGCTCGCTTGTCTTTTCACAAACACAATGAGGCTCTGCCAAACGGCAAAGCCTGCCAAAAATAGATCTAACTCGTGGGTGTTCCTCTCCACGGAAGTCTTTAGTAAAAGGCGAAAGACTTGTACGTGATGAAGAGAAAGCCGAGTAAGTACGCCCCGCTCACCAACAGCAGACGAACACAACAGTGGTCCCAGTCACCCCCTTCACGGTGAGCCCCGACATGGTGAACACCCATTCCCCTACACCGCGCAGCAAGAGCAAGGCGCCAACTTTTTCTTGTCATGTTTTTAGATTTTGTGAAATGCGGCAAAGAGCTCCAGGCTTTCCAGCCACAGGACTAACGTCCTACTCGGGTGTTCCAGAGGAGCAAGGGTCAAAATGTGGAAACGCTTCACGATGTTGCGTGTCATCCTTTCGCAGGGGCCATGCTAATCTTCTCTGTATCGATTCCAATTTTTCATATGTACTGCCTTGGCAAGTACACAGGCAGACAGGTGCTGCTTCCCTTTTACTCCCCCGTGGGAAGAATGACCCCTTGGCCGCGGTGCGGTCCGGAGGGCAGTGGGCAGCACCCTTGCATGAAGCATGAAAAGAGCGATCAATCCCCTCGTGTGACCCATAGCAGGACAACCGAGAGCCTCTCAGACACACCCTGTGGACTCATCTTTATGACAAGCCCCGCTGTGGAATGGCCTTCATGCCAAACCTCTTATGCCCCCACAATCTCCCTCTTTGTGTGCCGCCCCAAGGTGCAAATCTCACACCGTGTCACGCTGCACTTTCCCCCCCTATTCGACGCGGGTGATTAGAGATACTGATGAAGATCCAGCAGGGGGCATGTCTGCTCTCCTTGAGACAGGCAACCTGCCATCTGCTGTGACTCAATCCCCCTGGCCAAAGTTGTATAAAATAATTCATAGGAAACAAAGATAATTTGCTCATTTTCAGGGGTGCTTGAACAACCTTGAAATGGATCTCAACTCGTCAGTGCTGCTAGACCGGCCTACCTACTCAGCTAAGTCTTTTTTCATATTAAACAGAGAGAGAGAGGGGGTGCACCGTTCCTGGAGGTACTGCAATACCGGGTCGATGCGTGGAGTGGACGGAGCAAGCCCCTATTCCATCTCCCTGCTCCAAAAAGCAATTTAATATATGGTCCCCGGGCAGGGGACGTATCAGATATTAAACTGATAAGAACAGATACTACACTTGATCTTAGCCAAAAGGCCGAGAAGCGAAGCTTCAGCCTCAGCGTGGTGCCGTCGTTTCAACGGGCTTGGAGAACGGCCGCTGCTTAGCAGCTCGGCCCCCCTAGGTGTGATACACGCAGCAAAACACGTCTTACTGAGGAAGGCCGCTCGCTTGTCTTTTCACAAACACAATGAGGCTCTGCCAAACGGCAAAGCCTGCCAAAAATAGATCTAACTCGTGGGTGTTCCTCTCCACGGAAGTCTTTAGTAAAAGGCGAAAGACTTGTACGTGATGAAGAGAAAGCCGAGTAAGTACGCCCCGCTCACCAACAGCAGACGAACACAACAGTGGTCCCAGTCACCCCCTTCACGGTGAGCCCCGACATGGTGAACACCCATTCCCCTACACCGCGCAGCAAGAGCAAGGCGCCAACTTTTTCTTGTCATGTTTTTAGATTTTGTGAAATGCGGCAAAGAGCTCCAGGCTTTCCAGCCACAGGACTAACGTCCTACTCGGGTGTTCCAGAGGAGCAAGGGTCAAAATGTGGAAACGCTTCACGATGTTGCGTGTCATCCTTTCGCAGGGGCCATGCTAATCTTCTCTGTATCGATTCCAATTTTTCATATGTACTGCCTTGGCAAGTACACAGGCAGACAGGTGCTGCTTCCCTTTTACTCCCCCGTGGGAAGAATGACCCCTTGGCCGCGGTGCGGTCCGGAGGGCAGTGGGCAGCACCCTTGCATGAAGCATGAAAAGAGCGATCAATCCCCTCGTGTGACCCATAGCAGGACAACCGAGAGCCTCTCAGACACACCCTGTGGACTCATCTTTATGACAAGCCCCGCTGTGGAATGGCCTTCATGCCAAACCTCTTATGCCCCCACAATCTCCCTCTTTGTGTGCCGCCCCAAGGTGCAAATCTCACACCGTGTCACGCTGCACTTTCCCCCCCTATTCGACGCGGGTGATTAGAGATACTGATGAAGATCCAGCAGGGGGCATGTCTGCTCTCCTTGAGACAGGCAACCTGCCATCTGCTGTGACTCAATCCCCCTGGCCAAAGTTGTATAAAATAATTCATAGGAAACAAAGATAATTTGCTCATTTTCAGGGGTGCTTGAACAACCTTGAAATGGATCTCAACTCGTCAGTGCTGCTAGACCGGCCTACCTACTCAGCTAAGTCTTTTTTCATATTAAACAGAGAGAGAGAGGGGGTGCACCGTTCCTGGAGGTACTGCAATACCGGGTCGATGCGTGGAGTGGACGGAGCAAGCCCCTATTCCATCTCCCTGCTCCAAAAAGCAATTTAATATATGGTCCCCGGGCAGGGGACGTATCAGATATTAAACTGATAAGAACAGATACTACACTTGATCTTAGCCAAAAGGCCGAGAAGCGAAGCTTCAGCCTCAGCGTGGTGCCGTCGTTTCAACGGGCTTGGAGAACGGCCGCTGCTTAGCAGCTCGGCCCCCCTAGGTGTGATACACGCAGCAAAACACGTCTTACTGAGGAAGGCCGCTCGCTTGTCTTTTCACAAACACAATGAGGCTCTGCCAAACGGCAAAGCCTGCCAAAAATAGATCTAACTCGTGGGTGTTCCTCTCCACGGAAGTCTTTAGTAAAAGGCGAAAGACTTGTACGTGATGAAGAGAAAGCCGAGTAAGTACGCCCCGCTCACCAACAGCAGACGAACACAACAGTGGTCCCAGTCACCCCCTTCACGGTGAGCCCCGACATGGTGAACACCCATTCCCCTACACCGCGCAGCAAGAGCAAGGCGCCAACTTTTTCTTGTCATGTTTTTAGATTTTGTGAAATGCGGCAAAGAGCTCCAGGCTTTCCAGCCACAGGACTAACGTCCTACTCGGGTGTTCCAGAGGAGCAAGGGTCAAAATGTGGAAACGCTTCACGATGTTGCGTGTCATCCTTTCGCAGGGGCCATGCTAATCTTCTCTGTATCGATTCCAATTTTTCATATGTACTGCCTTGGCAAGTACACAGGCAGACAGGTGCTGCTTCCCTTTTACTCCCCCGTGGGAAGAATGACCCCTTGGCCGCGGTGCGGTCCGGAGGGCAGTGGGCAGCACCCTTGCATGAAGCATGAAAAGAGCGATCAATCCCCTCGTGTGACCCATAGCAGGACAACCGAGAGCCTCTCAGACACACCCTGTGGACTCATCTTTATGACAAGCCCCGCTGTGGAATGGCCTTCATGCCAAACCTCTTATGCCCCCACAATCTCCCTCTTTGTGTGCCGCCCCAAGGTGCAAATCTCACACCGTGTCACGCTGCACTTTCCCCCCCTATTCGACGCGGGTGATTAGAGATACTGATGAAGATCCAGCAGGGGGCATGTCTGCTCTCCTTGAGACAGGCAACCTGCCATCTGCTGTGACTCAATCCCCCTGGCCAAAGTTGTATAAAATAATTCATAGGAAACAAAGATAATTTGCTCATTTTCAGGGGTGCTTGAACAACCTTGAAATGGATCTCAACTCGTCAGTGCTGCTAGACCGGCCTACCTACTCAGCTAAGTCTTTTTTCATATTAAACAGAGAGAGAGAGGGGGTGCACCGTTCCTGGAGGTACTGCAATACCGGGTCGATGCGTGGAGTGGACGGAGCAAGCCCCTATTCCATCTCCCTGCTCCAAAAAGCAATTTAATATATGGTCCCCGGGCAGGGGACGTATCAGATATTAAACTGATAAGAACAGATACTACACTTGATCTTAGCCAAAAGGCCGAGAAGCGAAGCTTCAGCCTCAGCGTGGTGCCGTCGTTTCAACGGGCTTGGAGAACGGCCGCTGCTTAGCAGCTCGGCCCCCCTAGGTGTGATACACGCAGCAAAACACGTCTTACTGAGGAAGGCCGCTCGCTTGTCTTTTCACAAACACAATGAGGCTCTGCCAAACGGCAAAGCCTGCCAAAAATAGATCTAACTCGTGGGTGTTCCTCTCCACGGAAGTCTTTAGTAAAAGGCGAAAGACTTGTACGTGATGAAGAGAAAGCCGAGTAAGTACGCCCCGCTCACCAACAGCAGACGAACACAACAGTGGTCCCAGTCACCCCCTTCACGGTGAGCCCCGACATGGTGAACACCCATTCCCCTACACCGCGCAGCAAGAGCAAGGCGCCAACTTTTTCTTGTCATGTTTTTAGATTTTGTGAAATGCGGCAAAGAG
Source organism: Scomber colias (assembly GCA_021039105.1). Taxonomy (NCBI): domain Eukaryota; kingdom Metazoa; phylum Chordata; class Actinopteri; order Scombriformes; family Scombridae; genus Scomber; species Scomber colias. Next base: position 118,087 of record JAJDFG010000377.1, read on the forward strand.
CTCCAGGCTTTCCAGCCACAGGACTAACGTCCTACTCGGGTGTTCCAGAGGAGCAAGGGTCAAAATGTGGAAACGCTTCACGATGTTGCGTGTCATCCTTTCGCAGGGGCCATGCTAATCTTCTCTGTATCGATTCCAATTTTTCATATGTACTGCCTTGGCAAGTACACAGGCAGACAGGTGCTGCTTCCCTTTTACTCCCCCGTGGGAAGAATGACCCCTTGGCCGCGGTGCGGTCCGGAGGGCAGTGGGCAGCACCCTTGCATGAAGCATGAAAAGAGCGATCAATCCCCTCGTGTGACCCATAGCAGGACAACCGAGAGCCTCTCAGACACACCCTGTGGACTCATCTTTATGACAAGCCCCGCTGTGGAATGGCCTTCATGCCAAACCTCTTATGCCCCCACAATCTCCCTCTTTGTGTGCCGCCCCAAGGTGCAAATCTCACACCGTGTCACGCTGCACTTTCCCCCCCTATTCGACGCGGGTGATTAGAGATACTGATGAAGATCCAGCAGGGGGCATGTCTGCTCTCCTTGAGACAGGCAACCTGCCATCTGCTGTGACTCAATCCCCCTGGCCAAAGTTGTATAAAATAATTCATAGGAAACAAAGATAATTTGCTCATTTTCAGGGGTGCTTGAACAACCTTGAAATGGATCTCAACTCGTCAGTGCTGCTAGACCGGCCTACCTACTCAGCTAAGTCTAAGTCTTTTTTCATATTAAACAGAGAGAGAGAGGGGGTGCACCGTTCCTGGAGGTACTGCAATACCGGGTCGATGCGTGGAGTGGACGGAGCAAGCCCCTATTCCATCTCCCTGCTCCAAAAAGCAATTTAATATATGGTCCCCGGGCAGGGGACGTATCAGATATTAAACTGATAAGAACAGATACTACACTTGATCTTAGCCAAAAGGCCGAGAAGCGAAGCTTCAGCCTCAGCGTGGTGCCGTCGTTTCAACGGGCTTGGAGAACGGCCGCTGCTTAGCAGCTCGGCCCCCCTAGGTGTGATACACGCAGCAAAACACGTCTTACTGAGGAAGGCCGCTCGCTTGTCTTTTCACAAACACAATGAGGCTCTGCCAAACGGCAAAGCCTGCCAAAAATAGATCTAACTCGTGGGTGTTCCTCTCCACGGAAGTCTTTAGTAAAAGGCGAAAGACTTGTACGTGATGAAGAGAAAGCCGAGTAAGTACGCCCCGCTCACCAACAGCAGACGAACACAACAGTGGTCCCAGTCACCCCCTTCACGGTGAGCCCCGACATGGTGAACACCCATTCCCCTACACCGCGCAGCAAGAGCAAGGCGCCAACTTTTTCTTGTCATGTTTTTAGATTTTGTGAAATGCGGCAAAGAGCTCCAGGCTTTCCAGCCACAGGACTAACGTCCTACTCGGGTGTTCCAGAGGAGCAAGGGTCAAAATGTGGAAACGCTTCACGATGTTGCGTGTCATCCTTTCGCAGGGGCCATGCTAATCTTCTCTGTATCGATTCCAATTTTTCATATGTACTGCCTTGGCAAGTACACAGGCAGACAGGTGCTGCTTCCCTTTTACTCCCCCGTGGGAAGAATGACCCCTTGGCCGCGGTGCGGTCCGGAGGGCAGTGGGCAGCACCCTTGCATGAAGCATGAAAAGAGCGATCAATCCCCTCGTGTGACCCATAGCAGGACAACCGAGAGCCTCTCAGACACACCCTGTGGACTCATCTTTATGACAAGCCCCGCTGTGGAATGGCCTTCATGCCAAACCTCTTATGCCCCCACAATCTCCCTCTTTGTGTGCCGCCCCAAGGTGCAAATCTCACACCGTGTCACGCTGCACTTTCCCCCCCTATTCGACGCGGGTGATTAGAGATACTGATGAAGATCCAGCAGGGGGCATGTCTGCTCTCCTTGAGACAGGCAACCTGCCATCTGCTGTGACTCAATCCCCCTGGCCAAAGTTGTATAAAATAATTCATAGGAAACAAAGATAATTTGCTCATTTTCAGGGGTGCTTGAACAACCTTGAAATGGATCTCAACTCGTCAGTGCTGCTAGACCGGCCTACCTACTCAGCTAAGTCTTTTTTCATATTAAACAGAGAGAGAGAGGGGGTGCACCGTTCCTGGAGGTACTGCAATACCGGGTCGATGCGTGGAGTGGACGGAGCAAGCCCCTATTCCATCTCCCTGCTCCAAAAAGCAATTTAATATATGGTCCCCGGGCAGGGGACGTATCAGATATTAAACTGATAAGAACAGATACTACACTTGATCTTAGCCAAAAGGCCGAGAAGCGAAGCTTCAGCCTCAGCGTGGTGCCGTCGTTTCAACGGGGTGCCGTCGTTTCAACGGGCTTGGAGAACGGCCGCTGCTTAGCAGCTCGGCCCCCCTAGGTGTGATACACGCAGCAAAACACGTCTTACTGAGGAAGGCCGCTCGCTTGTCTTTTCACAAACACAATGAGGCTCTGCCAAACGGCAAAGCCTGCCAAAAATAGATCTAACTCGTGGGTGTTCCTCTCCACGGAAGTCTTTAGTAAAAGGCGAAAGACTTGTACGTGATGAAGAGAAAGCCGAGTAAGTACGCCCCGCTCACCAACAGCAGACGAACACAACAGTGGTCCCAGTCACCCCCTTCACGGTGAGCCCCGACATGGTGAACACCCATTCCCCTACACCGCGCAGCAAGAGCAAGGCGCCAACTTTTTCTTGTCATGTTTTTAGATTTTGTGAAATGCGGCAAAGAGCTCCAGGCTTTCCAGCCACAGGACTAACGTCCTACTCGGGTGTTCCAGAGGAGCAAGGGTCAAAATGTGGAAACGCTTCACGATGTTGCGTGTCATCCTTTCGCAGGGGCCATGCTAATCTTCTCTGTATCGATTCCAATTTTTCATATGTACTGCCTTGGCAAGTACACAGGCAGACAGGTGCTGCTTCCCTTTTACTCCCCCGTGGGAAGAATGACCCCTTGGCCGCGGTGCGGTCCGGAGGGCAGTGGGCAGCACCCTTGCATGAAGCATGAAAAGAGCGATCAATCCCCTCGTGTGACCCATAGCAGGACAACCGAGAGCCTCTCAGACACACCCTGTGGACTCATCTTTATGACAAGCCCCGCTGTGGAATGGCCTTCATGCCAAACCTCTTATGCCCCCACAATCTCCCTCTTTATGTGCCGCCCCAAGGTGCAAATCTCACACCGTGTCACGCTGCACTTTCCCCCCCTATTCGACGCGGGTGATTAGAGATACTGATGAAGATCCAGCAGGAGGCATGTCTGCTCTCCTTGAGACAGGCAACCTGCCATCTGCTGTGACTCAATCCCCCTGGCCAAAGTTGTATAAAATAATTCATAGGAAACAAAGATAATTTGCTCATTTTCAGGGGTGCTTGAACAACCTTGAAATGGATCTCAACTCGTCAGTGCTGCTAGACCGGCCTACCTACTCAGCTAAGTCTTTTTTCATATTAAACAGAGAGAGAGAGGGGGTGCACCGTTCCTGGAGGTACTGCAATACCGGGTCGATGCGTGGAGTGGACGGAGCAAGCCCCTATTCCATCTCCCTGCTCCAAAAAGCAATTTAATATATGGTCCCCGGGCAGGGGACGTATCAGATATTAAACTGATAAGAACAGATACTACACTTGATCTTAGCCAAAAGGCCGAGAAGCGAAGCTTCAGCCTCAGCGTGGTGCCGTCGTTTCAACGGGCTTGGAGAACGGCCGCTGCTTAGCAGCTCGGCCCCCCTAGGTGTGATACACGCAGCAAAACACGTCTTACTGAGGAAGGCCGCTCGCTTGTCTTTTCACAAACACAATGAGGCTCTGCCAAACGGCAAAGCCTGCCAAAAATAGATCTAACTCGTGGGTGTTCCTCTCCACGGAAGTCTTTAGTAAAAGGCGAAAGACTTGTACGTGATGAAGAGAAAGCCGAGTAAGTACGCCCCGCTCACCAACAGCAGACGAACACAACAGTGGTCCCAGTCACCCCCTTCACGGTGAGCCCCGACATGGTGAACACCCATTCCCCTACACCGCGCAGCAAGAGCAAGGCGCCAACTTTTTCTTGTCATGTTTTTAGATTTTGTGAAATGCGGCAAAGAGCTCCAGGCTTTCCAGCCACAGGACTAACGTCCTACTCGGGTGTTCCAGAGGAGCAAGGGTCAAAATGTGGAAACGCTTCACGATGTTGCGTGTCATCCTTTCGCAGGGGCCATGCTAATCTTCTCTGTATCGATTCCAATTTTTCATATGTACTGCCTTGGCAAGTACACAGGCAGACAGGTGCTGCTTCCCTTTTACTCCCCCGTGGGAAGAATGACCCCTTGGCCGCGGTGCGGTCCGGAGGGCAGTGGGCAGCACCCTTGCATGAAGCATGAAAAGAGCGATCAATCCCCTCGTGTGACCCATAGCAGGACAACCGAGAGCCTCTCAGACACACCCTGTGGACTCATCTTTATGACAAGCCCCGCTGTGGAATGGCCTTCATGCCAAACCTCTTATGCCCCCACAATCTCCCTCTTTGTGTGCCGCCCCAAGGTGCAAATCTCACACCGTGTCACGCTGCACTTTCCCCCCCTATTCGACGCGGGTGATTAGAGATACTGATGAAGATCCAGCAGGGGGCATGTCTGCTCTCCTTGAGACAGGCAACCTGCCATCTGCTGTGACTCAATCCCCCTGGCCAAAGTTGTATAAAATAATTCATAGGAAACAAAGATAATTTGCTCATTTTCAGGGGTGCTTGAACAACCTTGAAATGGATCTCAACTCGTCAGTGCTGCTAGACCGGCCTACCTACTCAGCTAAGTCTTTTTTCATATTAAACAGAGAGAGAGAGGGGGTGCACCGTTCCTGGAGGTACTGCAATACCGGGTCGATGCGTGGAGTGGACGGAGCAAGCCCCTATTCCATCTCCCTGCTCCAAAAAGCAATTTAATATATGGTCCCCGGGCAGGGGACGTATCAGATATTAAACTGATAAGAACAGATACTACACTTGATCTTAGCCAAAAGGCCGAGAAGCGAAGCTTCAGCCTCAGCGTGGTGCCGTCGTTTCAACGGGCTTGGAGAACGGCCGCTGCTTAGCAGCTCGGCCCCCCTAGGTGTGATACACGCAGCAAAACACGTCTTACTGAGGAAGGCCGCTCGCTTGTCTTTTCACAAACACAATGAGGCTCTGCCAAACGGCAAAGCCTGCCAAAAATAGATCTAACTCGTGGGTGTTCCTCTCCACGGAAGTCTTTAGTAAAAGGCGAAAGACTTGTACGTGATGAAGAGAAAGCCGAGTAAGTACGCCCCGCTCACCAACAGCAGACGAACACAACAGTGGTCCCAGTCACCCCCTTCACGGTGAGCCCCGACATGGTGAACACCCATTCCCCTACACCGCGCAGCAAGAGCAAGGCGCCAACTTTTTCTTGTCATGTTTTTAGATTTTGTGAAATGCGGCAAAGAGCTCCAGGCTTTCCAGCCACAGGACTAACGTCCTACTCGGGTGTTCCAGAGGAGCAAGGGTCAAAATGTGGAAACGCTTCACGATGTTGCGTGTCATCCTTTCGCAGGGGCCATGCTAATCTTCTCTGTATCGATTCCAATTTTTCATATGTACTGCCTTGGCAAGTACACAGGCAGACAGGTGCTGCTTCCCTTTTACTCCCCCGTGGGAAGAATGACCCCTTGGCCGCGGTGCGGTCCGGAGGGCAGTGGGCAGCACCCTTGCATGAAGCATGAAAAGAGCGATCAATCCCCTCGTGTGACCCATAGCAGGACAACCGAGAGCCTCTCAGACACACCCTGTGGACTCATCTTTATGACAAGCCCCGCTGTGGAATGGCCTTCATGCCAAACCTCTTATGCCCCCACAATCTCCCTCTTTGTGTGCCGCCCCAAGGTGCAAATCTCACACCGTGTCACGCTGCACTTTCCCCCCCTATTCGACGCGGGTGATTAGAGATACTGATGAAGATCCAGCAGGGGGCATGTCTGCTCTCCTTGAGACAGGCAACCTGCCATCTGCTGTGACTCAATCCCCCTGGCCAAAGTTGTATAAAATAATTCATAGGAAACAAAGATAATTTGCTCATTTTCAGGGGTGCTTGAACAACCTTGAAATGGATCTCAACTCGTCAGTGCTGCTAGACCGGCCTACCTACTCAGCTAAGTCTTTTTTCATATTAAACAGAGAGAGAGAGGGGGTGCACCGTTCCTGGAGGTACTGCAATACCGGGTCGATGCGTGGAGTGGACGGAGCAAGCCCCTATTCCATCTCCCTGCTCCAAAAAGCAATTTAATATATGGTCCCCGGGCAGGGGACGTATCAGATATTAAACTGATAAGAACAGATACTACACTTGATCTTAGCCAAAAGGCCGAGAAGCGAAGCTTCAGCCTCAGCGTGGTGCCGTCGTTTCAACGGGCTTGGAGAACGGCCGCTGCTTAGCAGCTCGGCCCCCCTAGGTGTGATACACGCAGCAAAACACGTCTTACTGAGGAAGGCCGCTCGCTTGTCTTTTCACAAACACAATGAGGCTCTGCCAAACGGCAAAGCCTGCCAAAAATAGATCTAACTCCTGGGTGTTCCTCTCCACGGAAGTCTTTAGTAAAAGGCGAAAGACTTGTACGTGATGAAGAGAAAGCCGAGTAAGTACGCCCCGCTCACCAACAGCAGACGAACACAACAGTGGTCCCAGTCACCCCCTTCACGGTGAGCCCCGACATGGTGAACACCCATTCCCCTACACCGCGCAGCAAGAGCAAGGCGCCAACTTTTTCTTGTCATGTTTTTAGATTTTGTGAAATGCGGCAAAGAGCTCCAGGCTTTCCAGCCACAGGACTAACGTCCTACTCGGGTGTTCCAGAGGAGCAAGGGTCAAAATGTGGAAACGCTTCACGATGTTGCGTGTCATCCTTTCGCAGGGGCCATGCTAATCTTCTCTGTATCGATTCCAATTTTTCATATGTACTGCCTTGGCAAGTACACAGGCAGACAGGTGCTGCTTCCCTTTTACTCCCCCGTGGGAAGAATGACCCCTTGGCCGCGGTGCGGTCCGGAGGGCAGTGGGCAGCACCCTTGCATGAAGCATGAAAAGAGCGATCAATCCCCTCGTGTGACCCATAGCAGGACAACCGAGAGCCTCTCAGACACACCCTGTGGACTCATCTTTATGACAAGCCCCGCTGTGGAATGGCCTTCATGCCAAACCTCTTATGCCCCCACAATCTCCCTCTTTGTGTGCCGCCCCAAGGTGCAAATCTCACACCGTGTCACGCTGCACTTTCCCCCCCTATTCGACGCGGGTGATTAGAGATACTGATGAAGATCCAGCAGGGGGCATGTCTGCTCTCCTTGAGACAGGCAACCTGCCATCTGCTGTGACTCAATCCCCCTGGCCAAAGTTGTATAAAATAATTCATAGGAAACAAAGATAATTTGCTCATTTTCAGGGGTGCTTGAACAACCTTGAAATGGATCTCAACTCGTCAGTGCTGCTAGACCGGCCTACCTACTCAGCTAAGTCTAAGTCTTTTTTCATATTAAACAGAGAGAGAGAGGGGGTGCACCGTTCCTGGAGGTACTGCAATACCGGGTCGATGCGTGGAGTGGACGGAGCAAGCCCCTATTCCATCTCCCTGCTCCAAAAAGCAATTTAATATATGGTCCCCGGGCAGGGGACGTATCAGATATTAAACTGATAAGAACAGATACTACACTTGATCTTAGCCAAAAGGCCGAGAAGCGAAGCTTCAGCCTCAGCGTGGTGCCGTCGTTTCAACGGGCTTGGAGAACGGCCGCTGCTTAGCAGCTCGGCCCCCCTAGGTGTGATACACGCAGCAAAACACGTCTTACTGAGGAAGGCCGCTCGCTTGTCTTTTCACAAACACAATGAGGCTCTGCCAAACGGCAAAGCCTGCCAAAAATAGATCTAACTCGTGGGTGTTCCTCTCCACGGAAGTCTTTAGTAAAAGGCGAAAGACTTGTACGTGATGAAGAGAAAGCCGAGTAAGTACGCCCCGCTCACCAACAGCAGACGAACACAACAGTGGTCCCAGTCACCCCCTTCACGGTGAGCCCCGACATGGTGAACACCCATTCCCCTACACCGCGCAGCAAGAGCAAGGCGCCAACTTTTTCTTGTCATGTTTTTAGATTTTGTGAAATGCGGCAAAGAGCTCCAGGCTTTCCAGCCACAGGACTAACGTCCTACTCGGGTGTTCCAGAGGAGCAAGGGTCAAAATGTGGAAACGCTTCACGATGTTGCGTGTCATCCTTTCGCAGGGGCCATGCTAATCTTCTCTGTATCGATTCCAATTTTTCATATGTACTGCCTTGGCAAGTACACAGGCAGACAGGTGCTGCTTCCCTTTTACTCCCCCGTGGGAAGAATGACCCCTTGGCCGCGGTGCGGTCCGGAGGGCAGTGGGCAGCACCCTTGCATGAAGCATGAAAAGAGCGATCAATCCCCTCGTGTGACCCATAGCAGGACAACCGAGAGCCTCTCAGACACACCCTGTGGACTCATCTTTATGACAAGCCCCGCTGTGGAATGGCCTTCATGCCAAACCTCTTATGCCCCCACAATCTCCCTCTTTGTGTGCCGCCCCAAGGTGCAAATCTCACACCGTGTCACGCTGCACTTTCCCCCCCTATTCGACGCGGGTGATTAGAGATACTGATGAAGATCCAGCAGGGGGCATGTCTGCTCTCCTTGAGACAGGCAACCTGCCATCTGCTGTGACTCAATCCCCCTGGCCAAAGTTGTATAAAATAATTCATAGGAAACAAAGATAATTTGCTCATTTTCAGGGGTGCTTGAACAACCTTGAAATGGATCTCAACTCGTCAGTGCTGCTAGACCGGCCTACCTACTCAGCTAAGTCTTTTTTCATATTAAACAGAGAGAGAGAGGGGGTGCACCGTTCCTGGAGGTACTGCAATACCGGGTCGATGCGTGGAGTGGACGGAGCAAGCCCCTATTCCATCTCCCTGCTCCAAAAAGCAATTTAATATATGGTCCCCGGGCAGGGGACGTATCAGATATTAAACTGATAAGAACAGATACTACACTTGATCTTAGCCAAAAGGCCGAGAAGCGAAGCTTCAGCCTCAGCGTGGTGCCGTCGTTTCAACGGGGTGCCGTCGTTTCAACGGGCTTGGAGAACGGCCGCTGCTTAGCAGCTCGGCCCCCCTAGGTGTGATACACGCAGCAAAACACGTCTTACTGAGGAAGGCCGCTCGCTTGTCTTTTCACAAACACAATGAGGCTCTGCCAAACGGCAAAGCCTGCCAAAAATAGATCTAACTCGTGGGTGTTCCTCTCCACGGAAGTCTTTAGTAAAAGGCGAAAGACTTGTACGTGATGAAGAGAAAGCCGAGTAAGTACGCCCCGCTCACCAACAGCAGACGAACACAACAGTGGTCCCAGTCACCCCCTTCACGGTGAGCCCCGACATGGTGAACACCCATTCCCCTACACCGCGCAGCAAGAGCAAGGCGCCAACTTTTTCTTGTCATGTTTTTAGATTTTGTGAAATGCGGCAAAGAGCTCCAGGCTTTCCAGCCACAGGACTAACGTCCTACTCGGGTGTTCCAGAGGAGCAAGGGTCAAAATGTGGAAACGCTTCACGATGTTGCGTGTCATCCTTTCGCAGGGGCCATGCTAATCTTCTCTGTATCGATTCCAATTTTTCATATGTACTGCCTTGGCAAGTACACAGGCAGACAGGTGCTGCTTCCCTTTTACTCCCCCGTGGGAAGAATGACCCCTTGGCCGCGGTGCGGTCCGGAGGGCAGTGGGCAGCACCCTTGCATGAAGCATGAAAAGAGCGATCAATCCCCTCGTGTGACCCATAGCAGGACAACCGAGAGCCTCTCAGACACACCCTGTGGACTCATCTTTATGACAAGCCCCGCTGTGGAATGGCCTTCATGCCAAACCTCTTATGCCCCCACAATCTCCCTCTTTATGTGCCGCCCCAAGGTGCAAATCTCACACCGTGTCACGCTGCACTTTCCCCCCCTATTCGACGCGGGTGATTAGAGATACTGATGAAGATCCAGCAGGAGGCATGTCTGCTCTCCTTGAGACAGGCAACCTGCCATCTGCTGTGACTCAATCCCCCTGGCCAAAGTTGTATAAAATAATTCATAGGAAACAAAGATAATTTGCTCATTTTCAGGGGTGCTTGAACAACCTTGAAATGGATCTCAACTCGTCAGTGCTGCTAGACCGGCCTACCTACTCAGCTAAGTCTTTTTTCATATTAAACAGAGAGAGAGAGGGGGTGCACCGTTCCTGGAGGTACTGCAATACCGGGTCGATGCGTGGAGTGGACGGAGCAAGCCCCTATTCCATCTCCCTGCTCCAAAAAGCAATTTAATATATGGTCCCCGGGCAGGGGACGTATCAGATATTAAACTGATAAGAACAGATACTACACTTGATCTTAGCCAAAAGGCCGAGAAGCGAAGCTTCAGCCTCAGCGTGGTGCCGTCGTTTCAACGGGCTTGGAGAACGGCCGCTGCTTAGCAGCTCGGCCCCCCTAGGTGTGATACACGCAGCAAAACACGTCTTACTGAGGAAGGCCGCTCGCTTGTCTTTTCACAAACACAATGAGGCTCTGCCAAACGGCAAAGCCTGCCAAAAATAGATCTAACTCGTGGGTGTTCCTCTCCACGGAAGTCTTTAGTAAAAGGCGAAAGACTTGTACGTGATGAAGAGAAAGCCGAGTAAGTACGCCCCGCTCACCAACAGCAGACGAACACAACAGTGGTCCCAGTCACCCCCTTCACGGTGAGCCCCGACATGGTGAACACCCATTCCCCTACACCGCGCAGCAAGAGCAAGGCGCCAACTTTTTCTTGTCATGTTTTTAGATTTTGTGAAATGCGGCAAAGAGCTCCAGGCTTTCCAGCCACAGGACTAACGTCCTACTCGGGTGTTCCAGAGGAGCAAGGGTCAAAATGTGGAAACGCTTCACGATGTTGCGTGTCATCCTTTCGCAGGGGCCATGCTAATCTTCTCTGTATCGATTCCAATTTTTCATATGTACTGCCTTGGCAAGTACACAGGCAGACAGGTGCTGCTTCCCTTTTACTCCCCCGTGGGAAGAATGACCCCTTGGCCGCGGTGCGGTCCGGAGGGCAGTGGGCAGCACCCTTGCATGAAGCATGAAAAGAGCGATCAATCCCCTCGTGTGACCCATAGCAGGACAACCGAGAGCCTCTCAGACACACCCTGTGGACTCATCTTTATGACAAGCCCCGCTGTGGAATGGCCTTCATGCCAAACCTCTTATGCCCCCACAATCTCCCTCTTTGTGTGCCGCCCCAAGGTGCAAATCTCACACCGTGTCACGCTGCACTTTCCCCCCCTATTCGACGCGGGTGATTAGAGATACTGATGAAGATCCAGCAGGGGGCATGTCTGCTCTCCTTGAGACAGGCAACCTGCCATCTGCTGTGACTCAATCCCCCTGGCCAAAGTTGTATAAAATAATTCATAGGAAACAAAGATAATTTGCTCATTTTCAGGGGTGCTTGAACAACCTTGAAATGGATCTCAACTCGTCAGTGCTGCTAGACCGGCCTACCTACTCAGCTAAGTCTTTTTTCATATTAAACAGAGAGAGAGAGGGGGTGCACCGTTCCTGGAGGTACTGCAATACCGGGTCGATGCGTGGAGTGGACGGAGCAAGCCCCTATTCCATCTCCCTGCTCCAAAAAGCAATTTAATATATGGTCCCCGGGCAGGGGACGTATCAGATATTAAACTGATAAGAACAGATACTACACTTGATCTTAGCCAAAAGGCCGAGAAGCGAAGCTTCAGCCTCAGCGTGGTGCCGTCGTTTCAACGGGCTTGGAGAACGGCCGCTGCTTAGCAGCTCGGCCCCCCTAGGTGTGATACACGCAGCAAAACACGTCTTACTGAGGAAGGCCGCTCGCTTGTCTTTTCACAAACACAATGAGGCTCTGCCAAACGGCAAAGCCTGCCAAAAATAGATCTAACTCGTGGGTGTTCCTCTCCACGGAAGTCTTTAGTAAAAGGCGAAAGACTTGTACGTGATGAAGAGAAAGCCGAGTAAGTACGCCCCGCTCACCAACAGCAGACGAACACAACAGTGGTCCCAGTCACCCCCTTCACGGTGAGCCCCGACATGGTGAACACCCATTCCCCTACACCGCGCAGCAAGAGCAAGGCGCCAACTTTTTCTTGTCATGTTTTTAGATTTTGTGAAATGCGGCAAAGAGCTCCAGGCTTTCCAGCCACAGGACTAACGTCCTACTCGGGTGTTCCAGAGGAGCAAGGGTCAAAATGTGGAAACGCTTCACGATGTTGCGTGTCATCCTTTCGCAGGGGCCATGCTAATCTTCTCTGTATCGATTCCAATTTTTCATATGTACTGCCTTGGCAAGTACACAGGCAGACAGGTGCTGCTTCCCTTTTACTCCCCCGTGGGAAGAATGACCCCTTGGCCGCGGTGCGGTCCGGAGGGCAGTGGGCAGCACCCTTGCATGAAGCATGAAAAGAGCGATCAATCCCCTCGTGTGACCCATAGCAGGACAACCGAGAGCCTCTCAGACACACCCTGTGGACTCATCTTTATGACAAGCCCCGCTGTGGAATGGCCTTCATGCCAAACCTCTTATGCCCCCACAATCTCCCTCTTTGTGTGCCGCCCCAAGGTGCAAATCTCACACCGTGTCACGCTGCACTTTCCCCCCCTATTCGACGCGGGTGATTAGAGATACTGATGAAGATCCAGCAGGGGGCATGTCTGCTCTCCTTGAGACAGGCAACCTGCCATCTGCTGTGACTCAATCCCCCTGGCCAAAGTTGTATAAAATAATTCATAGGAAACAAAGATAATTTGCTCATTTTCAGGGGTGCTTGAACAACCTTGAAATGGATCTCAACTCGTCAGTGCTGCTAGACCGGCCTACCTACTCAGCTAAGTCTAAGTCTTTTTTCATATTAAACAGAGAGAGAGAGGGGGTGCACCGTTCCTGGAGGTACTGCAATACCGGGTCGATGCGTGGAGTGGACGGAGCAAGCCCCTATTCCATCTCCCTGCTCCAAAAAGCAATTTAATATATGGTCCCCGGGCAGGGGACGTATCAGATATTAAACTGATAAGAACAGATACTACACTTGATCTTAGCCAAAAGGCCGAGAAGCGAAGCTTCAGCCTCAGCGTGGTGCCGTCGTTTCAACGGGCTTGGAGAACGGCCGCTGCTTAGCAGCTCGGCCCCCCTAGGTGTGATACACGCAGCAAAACACGTCTTACTGAGGAAGGCCGCTCGCTTGTCTTTTCACAAACACAATGAGGCTCTGCCAAACGGCAAAGCCTGCCAAAAATAGATCTAACTCGTGGGTGTTCCTCTCCACGGAAGTCTTTAGTAAAAGGCGAAAGACTTGTACGTGATGAAGAGAAAGCCGAGTAAGTACGCCCCGCTCACCAACAGCAGACGAACACAACAGTGGTCCCAGTCACCCCCTTCACGGTGAGCCCCGACATGGTGAACACCCATTCCCCTACACCGCGCAGCAAGAGCAAGGCGCCAACTTTTTCTTGTCATGTTTTTAGATTTTGTGAAATGCGGCAAAGAGCTCCAGGCTTTCCAGCCACAGGACTAACGTCCTACTCGGGTGTTCCAGAGGAGCAAGGGTCAAAATGTGGAAACGCTTCACGATGTTGCGTGTCATCCTTTCGCAGGGGCCATGCTAATCTTCTCTGTATCGATTCCAATTTTTCATATGTACTGCCTTGGCAAGTACACAGGCAGACAGGTGCTGCTTCCCTTTTACTCCCCCGTGGGAAGAATGACCCCTTGGCCGCGGTGCGGTCCGGAGGGCAGTGGGCAGCACCCTTGCATGAAGCATGAAAAGAGCGATCAATCCCCTCGTGTGACCCATAGCAGGACAACCGAGAGCCTCTCAGACACACCCTGTGGACTCATCTTTATGACAAGCCCCGCTGTGGAATGGCCTTCATGCCAAACCTCTTATGCCCCCACAATCTCCCTCTTTGTGTGCCGCCCCAAGGTGCAAATCTCACACCGTGTCACGCTGCACTTTCCCCCCCTATTCGACGCGGGTGATTAGAGATACTGATGAAGATCCAGCAGGGGGCATGTCTGCTCTCCTTGAGACAGGCAACCTGCCATCTGCTGTGACTCAATCCCCCTGGCCAAAGTTGTATAAAATAATTCATAGGAAACAAAGATAATTTGCTCATTTTCAGGGGTGCTTGAACAACCTTGAAATGGATCTCAACTCGTCAGTGCTGCTAGACCGGCCTACCTACTCAGCTAAGTCTTTTTTCATATTAAACAGAGAGAGAGAGGGGGTGCACCGTTCCTGGAGGTACTGCAATACCGGGTCGATGCGTGGAGTGGACGGAGCAAGCCCCTATTCCATCTCCCTGCTCCAAAAAGCAATTTAATATATGGTCCCCGGGCAGGGGACGTATCAGATATTAAACTGATAAGAACAGATACTACACTTGATCTTAGCCAAAAGGCCGAGAAGCGAAGCTTCAGCCTCAGCGTGGTGCCGTCGTTTCAACGGGGTGCCGTCGTTTCAACGGGCTTGGAGAACGGCCGCTGCTTAGCAGCTCGGCCCCCCTAGGTGTGATACACGCAGCAAAACACGTCTTACTGAGGAAGGCCGCTCGCTTGTCTTTTCACAAACACAATGAGGCTCTGCCAAACGGCAAAGCCTGCCAAAAATAGATCTAACTCGTGGGTGTTCCTCTCCACGGAAGTCTTTAGTAAAAGGCGAAAGACTTGTACGTGATGAAGAGAAAGCCGAGTAAGTACGCCCCGCTCACCAACAGCAGACGAACACAACAGTGGTCCCAGTCACCCCCTTCACGGTGAGCCCCGACATGGTGAACACCCATTCCCCTACACCGCGCAGCAAGAGCAAGGCGCCAACTTTTTCTTGTCATGTTTTTAGATTTTGTGAAATGCGGCAAAGAGCTCCAGGCTTTCCAGCCACAGGACTAACGTCCTACTCGGGTGTTCCAGAGGAGCAAGGGTCAAAATGTGGAAACGCTTCACGATGTTGCGTGTCATCCTTTCGCAGGGGCCATGCTAATTTTCTCTGTATCGATTCCAATTTTTCATATGTACTGCCTTGGCAAGTACACAGGCAGACAGGTGCTGCTTCCCTTTTACTCCCCCGTGGGAAGAATGACCCCTTGGCCGCGGTGCGGTCCGGAGGGCAGTGGGCAGCACCCTTGCATGAAGCATGAAAAGAGCGATCAATCCCCTCGTGTGACCCATAGCAGGACAACCGAGAGCCTCTCAGACACACCCTGTGGACTCATCTTTATGACAAGCCCCGCTGTGGAATGGCCTTCATGCCAAACCTCTTATGCCCCCACAATCTCCCTCTTTGTGTGCCGCCCCAAGGTGCAAATCTCACACCGTGTCACGCTGCACTTTCCCCCCCTATTCGACGCGGGTGATTAGAGATACTGATGAAGATCCAGCAGGGGGCATGTCTGCTCTCCTTGAGACAGGCAACCTGCCATCTGCTGTGACTCAATCCCCCTGGCCAAAGTTGTATAAAATAATTCATAGGAAACAAAGATAATTTGCTCATTTTCAGGGGTGCTTGAACAACCTTGAAATGGATCTCAACTCGTCAGTGCTGCTAGACCGGCCTACCTACTCAGCTAAGTCTTTTTTCATATTAAACAGAGAGAGAGAGGGGGTGCACCGTTCCTGGAGGTACTGCAATACCGGGTCGATGCGTGGAGTGGACGGAGCAAGCCCCTATTCCATCTCCCTGCTCCAAAAAGCAATTTAATATATGGTCCCCGGGCAGGGGACGTATCAGATATTAAACTGATAAGAACAGATACTACACTTGATCTTAGCCAAAAGGCCGAGAAGCGAAGCTTCAGCCTCAGCGTGGTGCCGTCGTTTCAACGGGCTTGGAGAACGGCCGCTGCTTAGCAGCTCGGCCCCCCTAGGTGTGATACACGCAGCAAAACACGTCTTACTGAGGAAGGCCGCTCGCTTGTCTTTTCACAAACACAATGAGGCTCTGCCAAACGGCAAAGCCTGCCAAAAATAGATCTAACTCGTGGGTGTTCCTCTCCACGGAAGTCTTTAGTAAAAGGCGAAAGACTTGTACGTGATGAAGAGAAAGCCGAGTAAGTACGCCCCGCTCACCAACAGCAGACGAACACAACAGTGGTCCCAGTCACCCCCTTCACGGTGAGCCCCGACATGGTGAACACCCATTCCCCTACACCGCGCAGCAAGAGCAAGGCGCCAACTTTTTCTTGTCATGTTTTTAGATTTTGTGAAATGCGGCAAAGAGCTCCAGGCTTTCCAGCCACAGGACTAACGTCCTACTCGGGTGTTCCAGAGGAGCAAGGGTCAAAATGTGGAAACGCTTCACGATGTTGCGTGTCATCCTTTCGCAGGGGCCATGCTAATCTTCTCTGTATCGATTCCAATTTTTCATATGTACTGCCTTGGCAAGTACACAGGCAGACAGGTGCTGCTTCCCTTTTACTCCCCCGTGGGAAGAATGACCCCTTGGCCGCGGTGCGGTCCAGAGGGCAGTGGGCAGCACCCTTGCATGAAGCATGAAAAGAGCGATCAATCCCCTCGTGTGACCCATAGCAGGACAACCGAGAGCCTCTCAGACACACCCTGTGGACTCATCTTTATGACAAGCCCCGCTGTGGAATGGCCTTCATGCCAAACCTCTTATGCCCCCACAATCTCCCTCTTTGTGTGCCGCCCCAAGGTGCAAATCTCACACCGTGTCACGCTGCACTTTCCCCCCCTATTCGACGCGGGTGATTAGAGATACTGATGAAGATCCAGCAGGGGGCATGTCTGCTCTCCTTGAGACAGGCAACCTGCCATCTGCTGTGACTCAATCCCCCTGGCCAAAGTTGTATAAAATAATTCATAGGAAACAAAGATAATTTGCTCATTTTCAGGGGTGCTTGAACAACCTTGAAATGGATCTCAACTCGTCAGTGCTGCTAGACCGGCCTACCTACTCAGCTAAGTCTAAGTCTTTTTTCATATTAAACAGAGAGAGAGAGGGGGTGCACCGTTCCTGGAGGTACTGCAATACCGGGTCGATGCGTGGAGTGGACGGAGCAAGCCCCTATTCCATCTCCCTGCTCCAAAAAGCAATTTAATATATGGTCCCCGGGCAGGGGACGTATCAGATATTAAACTGATAAGAACAGATACTACACTTGATCTTAGCCAAAAGGCCGAGAAGCGAAGCTTCAGCCTCAGCGTGGTGCCGTCGTTTCAACGGGCTTGGAGAACGGCCGCTGCTTAGCAGCTCGGCCCCCCTAGGTGTGATACACGCAGCAAAACACGTCTTACTGAGGAAGGCCGCTCGCTTGTCTTTTCACAAACACAATGAGGCTCTGCCAAACGGCAAAGCCTGCCAAAAATAGATCTAACTCGTGGGTGTTCCTCTCCACGGAAGTCTTTAGTAAAAGGCGAAAGACTTGTACGTGATGAAGAGAAAGCCGAGTAAGTACGCCCCGCTCACCAACAGCAGACGAACACAACAGTGGTCCCAGTCACCCCCTTCACGGTGAGCCCCGACATGGTGAACACCCATTCCCCTACACCGCGCAGCAAGAGCAAGGCGCCAACTTTTTCTTGTCATGTTTTTAGATTTTGTGAAATGCGGCAAAGAGCTCCAGGCTTTCCAGCCACAGGACTAACGTCCTACTCGGGTGTTCCAGAGGAGCAAGGGTCAAAATGTGGAAACGCTTCACGATGTTGCGTGTCATCCTTTCGCAGGGGCCATGCTAATCTTCTCTGTATCGATTCCAATTTTTCATATGTACTGCCTTGGCAAGTACACAGGCAGACAGGTGCTGCTTCCCTTTTACTCCCCCGTGGGAAGAATGACCCCTTGGCCGCGGTGCGGTCCGGAGGGCAGTGGGCAGCACCCTTGCATGAAGCATGAAAAGAGCGATCAATCCCCTCGTGTGACCCATAGCAGGACAACCGAGAGCCTCTCAGACACACCCTGTGGACTCATCTTTATGACAAGCCCCGCTGTGGAATGGCCTTCATGCCAAACCTCTTATGCCCCCACAATCTCCCTCTTTGTGTGCCGCCCCAAGGTGCAAATCTCACACCGTGTCACGCTGCACTTTCCCCCCCTATTCGACGCGGGTGATTAGAGATACTGATGAAGATCCAGCAGGGGGCATGTCTGCTCTCCTTGAGACAGGCAACCTGCCATCTGCTGTGACTCAATCCCCCTGGCCAAAGTTGTATAAAATAATTCATAGGAAACAAAGATAATTTGCTCATTTTCAGGGGTGCTTGAACAACCTTGAAATGGATCTCAACTCGTCAGTGCTGCTAGACCGGCCTACCTACTCAGCTAAGTCTAAGTCTTTTTTCATATTAAACAGAGAGAGAGAGGGGGTGCACCGTTCCTGGAGGTACTGCAATACCGGGTCGATGCGTGGAGTGGACGGAGCAAGCCCCTATTCCATCTCCCTGCTCCAAAAAGCAATTTAATATATGGTCCCCGGGCAGGGGACGTATCAGATATTAAACTGATAAGAACAGATACTACACTTGATCTTAGCCAAAAGGCCGAGAAGCGAAGCTTCAGCCTCAGCGTGGTGCCGTCGTTTCAACGGGCTTGGAGAACGGCCGCTGCTTAGCAGCTCGGCCCCCCTAGGTGTGATACACGCAGCAAAACACGTCTTACTGAGGAAGGCCGCTCGCTTGTCTTTTCACAAACACAATGAGGCTCTGCCAAACGGCAAAGCCTGCCAAAAATAGATCTAACTCGTGGGTGTTCCTCTCCACGGAAGTCTTTAGTAAAAGGCGAAAGACTTGTACGTGATGAAGAGAAAGCCGAGTAAGTACGCCCCGCTCACCAACAGCAGACGAACACAACAGTGGTCCCAGTCACCCCCTTCACGGTGAGCCCCGACATGGTGAACACCCATTCCCCTACACCGCGCAGCAAGAGCAAGGCGCCAACTTTTTCTTGTCATGTTTTTAGATTTTGTGAAATGCGGCAAAGAGCTCCAGGCTTTCCAGCCACAGGACTAACGTCCTACTCGGGTGTTCCAGAGGAGCAAGGGTCAAAATGTGGAAACGCTTCACGATGTTGCGTGTCATCCTTTCGCAGGGGCCATGCTAATCTTCTCTGTATCGATTCCAATTTTTCATATGTACTGCCTTGGCAAGTACACAGGCAGACAGGTGCTGCTTCCCTTTTACTCCCCCGTGGGAAGAATGACCCCTTGGCCGCGGTGCGGTCCGGAGGGCAGTGGGCAGCACCCTTGCATGAAGCATGAAAAGAGCGATGAATCCCCTCGTGTGACCCATAGCAGGACAACCGAGAGCCTCTCAGACACACCCTGTGGACTCATCTTTATGACAAGCCCCGCTGTGGAATGGCCTTCATGCCAAACCTCTTATGCCCCCACAATCTCCCTCTTTGTGTGCCGCCCCAAGGTGCAAATCTCACACCGTGTCACGCTGCACTTTCCCCCCCTATTCGACGCGGGTGATTAGAGATACTGATGAAGATCCAGCAGGGGGCATGTCTGCTCTCCTTGAGACAGGCAACCTGCCATCTGCTGTGACTCAATCCCCCTGGCCAAAGTTGTATAAAATAATTCATAGGAAACAAAGATAATTTGCTCATTTTCAGGGGTGCTTGAACAACCTTGAAATGGATCTCAACTCGTCAGTGCTGCTAGACCGGCCTACCTACTCAGCTAAGTCTAAGTCTTTTTTCATATTAAACAGAGAGAGAGAGGGGGTGCACCGTTCCTGGAGGTACTGCAATACCGGGTCGATGCGTGGAGTGGACGGAGCAAGCCCCTATTCCATCTCCCTGCTCCAAAAAGCAATTTAATATATGGTCCCCGGGCAGGGGACGTATCAGATATTAAACTGATAAGAACAGATACTACACTTGATCTTAGCCAAAAGGCCGAGAAGCGAAGCTTCAGCCTCAGCGTGGTGCCGTCGTTTCAACGGGCTTGGAGAACGGCCGCTGCTTAGCAGCTCGGCCCCCCTAGGTGTGATACACGCAGCAAAACACGTCTTACTGAGGAAGGCCGCTCGCTTGTCTTTTCACAAACACAATGAGGCTCTGCCAAACGGCAAAGCCTGCCAAAAATAGATCTAACTCGTGGGTGTTCCTCTCCACGGAAGTCTTTAGTAAAAGGCGAAAGACTTGTACGTGATGAAGAGAAAGCCGAGTAAGTACGCCCCGCTCACCAACAGCAGACGAACACAACAGTGGTCCCAGTCACCCCCTTCACGGTGAGCCCCGACATGGTGAACACCCATTCCCCTACACCGCGCAGCAAGAGCAAGGCGCCAACTTTTTCTTGTCATGTTTTTAGATTTTGTGAAATGCGGCAAAGAGCTCCAGGCTTTCCAGCCACAGGACTAACGTCCTACTCGGGTGTTCCAGAGGAGCAAGGGTCAAAATGTGGAAACGCTTCACGATGTTGCGTGTCATCCTTTCGCAGGGGCCATGCTAATCTTCTCTGTATCGATTCCAATTTTTCATATGTACTGCCTTGGCAAGTACACAGGCAGACAGGTGCTGCTTCCCTTTTACTCCCCCGTGGGAAGAATGACCCCTTGGCCGCGGTGCGGTCCGGAGGGCAGTGGGCAGCACCCTTGCATGAAGCATGAAAAGAGCGATCAATCCCCTCGTGTGACCCATAGCAGGACAACCGAGAGCCTCTCAGACACACCCTGTGGACTCATCTTTATGACAAGCCCCGCTGTGGAATGGCCTTCATGCCAAACCTCTTATGCCCCCACAATCTCCCTCTTTGTGTGCCGCCCCAAGGTGCAAATCTCACACCGTGTCACGCTGCACTTTCCCCCCCTATTCGACGCGGGTGATTAGAGATACTGATGAAGATCCAGCAGGGGGCATGTCTGCTCTCCTTGAGACAGGCAACCTGCCATCTGCTGTGACTCAATCCCCCTGGCCAAAGTTGTATAAAATAATTCATAGGAAACAAAGATAATTTGCTCATTTTCAGGGGTGCTTGAACAACCTTGAAATGGATCTCAACTCGTCAGTGCTGCTAGACCGGCCTACCTACTCAGCTAAGTCTTTTTTCATATTAAACAGAGAGAGAGAGGGGGTGCACCGTTCCTGGAGGTACTGCAATACCGGGTCGATGCGTGGAGTGGACGGAGCAAGCCCCTATTCCATCTCCCTGCTCCAAAAAGCAATTTAATATATGGTCCCCGGGCAGGGGACGTATCAGATATTAAACTGATAAGAACAGATGCTACACTTGATCTTAGCCAAAAGGCCGAGAAGCGAAGCTTCAGCCTCAGCGTGGTGCCGTCGTTTCAACGGGGTGCCGTCGTTTCAACGGGCTTGGAGAACGGCCGCTGCTTAGCAGCTCGGCCCCCCTAGGTGTGATACACGCAGCAAAACACGTCTTACTGAGGAAGGCCGCTCGCTTGTCTTTTCACAAACACAATGAGGCTCTGCCAAACGGCAAAGCCTGCCAAAAATAGATCTAACTCGTGGGTGTTCCTCTCCACGGAAGTCTTTAGTAAAAGGCGAAAGACTTGTACGTGATGAAGAGAAAGCCGAGTAAGTACGCCCCGCTCACCAACAGCAGACGAACACAACAGTGGTCCCAGTCACCCCCTTCACGGTGAGCCCCGACATGGTGAACACCCATTCCCCTACACCGCGCAGCAAGAGCAAGGCGCCAACTTTTTCTTGTCATGTTTTTAGATTTTGTGAAATGCGGCAAAGAGCTCCAGGCTTTCCAGCCACAGGACTAACGTCCTACTCGGGTGTTCCAGAGGAGCAAGGGTCAAAATGTGGAAACGCTTCACGATGTTGCGTGTCATCCTTTCGCAGGGGCCATGCTAATCTTCTCTGTATCGATTCCAATTTTTCATATGTACTGCCTTGGCAAGTACACAGGCAGACAGGTGCTGCTTCCCTTTTACTCCCCCGTGGGAAGAATGACCCCTTGGCCGCGGTGCGGTCCGGAGGGCAGTGGGCAGCACCCTTGCATGAAGCATGAAAAGAGCGATCAATCCCCTCGTGTGACCCATAGCAGGACAACCGAGAGCCTCTCAGACACACCCTGTGGACTCATCTTTATGACAAGCCCCGCTGTGGAATGGCCTTCATGCCAAACCTCTTATGCCCCCACAATCTCCCTCTTTGTGTGCCGCCCCAAGGTGCAAATCTCACACCGTGTCACGCTGCACTTTCCCCCCCTATTCGACGCGGGTGATTAGAGATACTGATGAAGATCCAGCAGGGGGCATGTCTGCTCTCCTTGAGACAGGCAACCTGCCATCTGCTGTGACTCAATCCCCCTGGCCAAAGTTGTATAAAATAATTCATAGGAAACAAAGATAATTTGCTCATTTTCAGGGGTGCTTGAACAACCTTGAAATGGATCTCAACTCGTCAGTGCTGCTAGACCGGCCTACCTACTCAGCTAAGTCTTTTTTCATATTAAACAGAGAGAGAGAGGGGGTGCACCGTTCCTGGAGGTACTGCAATACCGGGTCGATGCGTGGAGTGGACGGAGCAAGCCCCTATTCCATCTCCCTGCTCCAAAAAGCAATTTAATATATGGTCCCCGGGCAGGGGACGTATCAGATATTAAACTGATAAGAACAGATACTACACTTGATCTTAGCCAAAAGGCCGAGAAGCGAAGCTTCAGCCTCAGCGTGGTGCCGTCGTTTCAACGGGCTTGGAGAACGGCCGCTGCTTAGCAGCTCGGCCCCCCTAGGTGTGATACACGCAGCAAAACACGTCTTACTGAGGAAGGCCGCTCGCTTGTCTTTTCACAAACACAATGAGGCTCTGCCAAACGGCAAAGCCTGCCAAAAATAGATCTAACTCGTGGGTGTTCCTCTCCACGGAAGTCTTTAGTAAAAGGCGAAAGACTTGTACGTGATGAAGAGAAAGCCGAGTAAGTACGCCCCGCTCACCAACAGCAGACGAACACAACAGTGGTCCCAGTCACCCCCTTCACGGTGAGCCCCGACATGGTGAACACCCATTCCCCTACACCGCGCAGCAAGAGCAAGGCGCCAACTTTTTCTTGTCATGTTTTTAGATTTTGTGAAATGCGGCAAAGAGCTCCAGGCTTTCCAGCCACAGGACTAACGTCCTACTCGGGTGTTCCAGAGGAGCAAGGGTCAAAATGTGGAAACGCTTCACGATGTTGCGTGTCATCCTTTCGCAGGGGCCATGCTAATCTTCTCTGTATCGATTCCAATTTTTCATATGTACTGCCTTGGCAAGTACACAGGCAGACAGGTGCTGCTTCCCTTTTACTCCCCCGTGGGAAGAATGACCCCTTGGCCGCGGTGCGGTCCAGAGGGCAGTGGGCAGCACCCTTGCATGAAGCATGAAAAGAGCGATCAATCCCCTCGTGTGACCCATAGCAGGACAACCGAGAGCCTCTCAGACACACCCTGTGGACTCATCTTTATGACAAGCCCCGCTGTGGAATGGCCTTCATGCCAAACCTCTTATGCCCCCACAATCTCCCTCTTTGTGTGCCGCCCCAAGGTGCAAATCTCACACCGTGTCACGCTGCACTTTCCCCCCCTATTCGACGCGGGTGATTAGAGATACTGATGAAGATCCAGCAGGGGGCATGTCTGCTCTCCTTGAGACAGGCAACCTGCCATCTGCTGTGACTCAATCCCCCTGGCCAAAGTTGTATAAAATAATTCATAGGAAACAAAGATAATTTGCTCATTTTCAGGGGTGCTTGAACAACCTTGAAATGGATCTCAACTCGTCAGTGCTGCTAGACCGGCCTACCTACTCAGCTAAGTCTTTTTTCATATTAAACAGAGAGAGAGAGGGGGTGCACCGTTCCTGGAGGTACTGCAATACCGGGTCGATGCGTGGAGTGGACGGAGCAAGCCCCTATTCCATCTCCCTGCTCCAAAAAGCAATTTAATATATGGTCCCCGGGCAGGGGACGTATCAGATATTAAACTGATAAGAACAGATACTACACTTGATCTTAGCCAAAAGGCCGAGAAGCGAAGCTTCAGCCTCAGCGTGGTGCCGTCGTTTCAACGGGCTTGGAGAACGGCCGCTGCTTAGCAGCTCGGCCCCCCTAGGTGTGATACACGCAGCAAAACACGTCTTACTGAGGAAGGCCGCTCGCTTGTCTTTTCACAAACACAATG
The DNA here is from genome assembly GCA_021039105.1 of Scomber colias. NCBI lineage: Eukaryota > Metazoa > Chordata > Actinopteri > Scombriformes > Scombridae > Scomber > Scomber colias. The sequence goes on from JAJDFG010000377.1 coordinate 142,287, forward strand.
AGGCTCTGCCAAACGGCAAAGCCTGCCAAAAATAGATCTAACTCCTGGGTGTTCCTCTCCACGGAAGTCTTTAGTAAAAGGCGAAAGACTTGTACGTGATGAAGAGAAAGCCGAGTAAGTACGCCCCGCTCACCAACAGCAGACGAACACAACAGTGGTCCCAGTCACCCCCTTCACGGTGAGCCCCGACATGGTGAACACCCATTCCCCTACACCGCGCAGCAAGAGCAAGGCGCCAACTTTTTCTTGTCATGTTTTTAGATTTTGTGAAATGCGGCAAAGAGCTCCAGGCTTTCCAGCCACAGGACTAACGTCCTACTCGGGTGTTCCAGAGGAGCAAGGGTCAAAATGTGGAAACGCTTCACGATGTTGCGTGTCATCCTTTCGCAGGGGCCATGCTAATCTTCTCTGTATCGATTCCAATTTTTCATATGTACTGCCTTGGCAAGTACACAGGCAGACAGGTGCTGCTTCCCTTTTACTCCCCCGTGGGAAGAATGACCCCTTGGCCGCGGTGCGGTCCGGAGGGCAGTGGGCAGCACCCTTGCATGAAGCATGAAAAGAGCGATCAATCCCCTCGTGTGACCCATAGCAGGACAACCGAGAGCCTCTCAGACACACCCTGTGGACTCATCTTTATGACAAGCCCCGCTGTGGAATGGCCTTCATGCCAAACCTCTTATGCCCCCACAATCTCCCTCTTTGTGTGCCGCCCCAAGGTGCAAATCTCACACCGTGTCACGCTGCACTTTCCCCCCCTATTCGACGCGGGTGATTAGAGATACTGATGAAGATCCAGCAGGGGGCATGTCTGCTCTCCTTGAGACAGGCAACCTGCCATCTGCTGTGACTCAATCCCCCTGGCCAAAGTTGTATAAAATAATTCATAGGAAACAAAGATAATTTGCTCATTTTCAGGGGTGCTTGAACAACCTTGAAATGGATCTCAACTCGTCAGTGCTGCTAGACCGGCCTACCTACTCAGCTAAGTCTAAGTCTTTTTTCATATTAAACAGAGAGAGAGAGGGGGTGCACCGTTCCTGGAGGTACTGCAATACCGGGTCGATGCGTGGAGTGGACGGAGCAAGCCCCTATTCCATCTCCCTGCTCCAAAAAGCAATTTAATATATGGTCCCCGGGCAGGGGACGTATCAGATATTAAACTGATAAGAACAGATACTACACTTGATCTTAGCCAAAAGGCCGAGAAGCGAAGCTTCAGCCTCAGCGTGGTGCCGTCGTTTCAACGGGCTTGGAGAACGGCCGCTGCTTAGCAGCTCGGCCCCCCTAGGTGTGATACACGCAGCAAAACACGTCTTACTGAGGAAGGCCGCTCGCTTGTCTTTTCACAAACACAATGAGGCTCTGCCAAACGGCAAAGCCTGCCAAAAATAGATCTAACTCGTGGGTGTTCCTCTCCACGGAAGTCTTTAGTAAAAGGCGAAAGACTTGTACGTGATGAAGAGAAAGCCGAGTAAGTACGCCCCGCTCACCAACAGCAGACGAACACAACAGTGGTCCCAGTCACCCCCTTCACGGTGAGCCCCGACATGGTGAACACCCATTCCCCTACACCGCGCAGCAAGAGCAAGGCGCCAACTTTTTCTTGTCATGTTTTTAGATTTTGTGAAATGCGGCAAAGAGCTCCAGGCTTTCCAGCCACAGGACTAACGTCCTACTCGGGTGTTCCAGAGGAGCAAGGGTCAAAATGTGGAAACGCTTCACGATGTTGCGTGTCATCCTTTCGCAGGGGCCATGCTAATCTTCTCTGTATCGATTCCAATTTTTCATATGTACTGCCTTGGCAAGTACACAGGCAGACAGGTGCTGCTTCCCTTTTACTCCCCCGTGGGAAGAATGACCCCTTGGCCGCGGTGCGGTCCGGAGGGCAGTGGGCAGCACCCTTGCATGAAGCATGAAAAGAGCGATCAATCCCCTCGTGTGACCCATAGCAGGACAACCGAGAGCCTCTCAGACACACCCTGTGGACTCATCTTTATGACAAGCCCCGCTGTGGAATGGCCTTCATGCCAAACCTCTTATGCCCCCACAATCTCCCTCTTTGTGTGCCGCCCCAAGGTGCAAATCTCACACCGTGTCACGCTGCACTTTCCCCCCCTATTCGACGCGGGTGATTAGAGATACTGATGAAGATCCAGCAGGGGGCATGTCTGCTCTCCTTGAGACAGGCAACCTGCCATCTGCTGTGACTCAATCCCCCTGGCCAAAGTTGTATAAAATAATTCATAGGAAACAAAGATAATTTGCTCATTTTCAGGGGTGCTTGAACAACCTTGAAATGGATCTCAACTCGTCAGTGCTGCTAGACCGGCCTACCTACTCAGCTAAGTCTTTTTTCATATTAAACAGAGAGAGAGAGGGGGTGCACCGTTCCTGGAGGTACTGCAATACCGGGTCGATGCGTGGAGTGGACGGAGCAAGCCCCTATTCCATCTCCCTGCTCCAAAAAGCAATTTAATATATGGTCCCCGGGCAGGGGACGTATCAGATATTAAACTGATAAGAACAGATACTACACTTGATCTTAGCCAAAAGGCCGAGAAGCGAAGCTTCAGCCTCAGCGTGGTGCCGTCGTTTCAACGGGGTGCCGTCGTTTCAACGGGCTTGGAGAACGGCCGCTGCTTAGCAGCTCGGCCCCCCTAGGTGTGATACACGCAGCAAAACACGTCTTACTGAGGAAGGCCGCTCGCTTGTCTTTTCACAAACACAATGAGGCTCTGCCAAACGGCAAAGCCTGCCAAAAATAGATCTAACTCGTGGGTGTTCCTCTCCACGGAAGTCTTTAGTAAAAGGCGAAAGACTTGTACGTGATGAAGAGAAAGCCGAGTAAGTACGCCCCGCTCACCAACAGCAGACGAACACAACAGTGGTCCCAGTCACCCCCTTCACGGTGAGCCCCGACATGGTGAACACCCATTCCCCTACACCGCGCAGCAAGAGCAAGGCGCCAACTTTTTCTTGTCATGTTTTTAGATTTTGTGAAATGCGGCAAAGAGCTCCAGGCTTTCCAGCCACAGGACTAACGTCCTACTCGGGTGTTCCAGAGGAGCAAGGGTCAAAATGTGGAAACGCTTCACGATGTTGCGTGTCATCCTTTCGCAGGGGCCATGCTAATCTTCTCTGTATCGATTCCAATTTTTCATATGTACTGCCTTGGCAAGTACACAGGCAGACAGGTGCTGCTTCCCTTTTACTCCCCCGTGGGAAGAATGACCCCTTGGCCGCGGTGCGGTCCGGAGGGCAGTGGGCAGCACCCTTGCATGAAGCATGAAAAGAGCGATCAATCCCCTCGTGTGACCCATAGCAGGACAACCGAGAGCCTCTCAGACACACCCTGTGGACTCATCTTTATGACAAGCCCCGCTGTGGAATGGCCTTCATGCCAAACCTCTTATGCCCCCACAATCTCCCTCTTTGTGTGCCGCCCCAAGGTGCAAATCTCACACCGTGTCACGCTGCACTTTCCCCCCCTATTCGACGCGGGTGATTAGAGATACTGATGAAGATCCAGCAGGGGGCATGTCTGCTCTCCTTGAGACAGGCAACCTGCCATCTGCTGTGACTCAATCCCCCTGGCCAAAGAAGAAATAATTCATAGGAAACAAAGATAATTTGCTCATTTTCAGGGGTGCTTGAACAACCTTGAAATGGATCTCAACTCGTCAGTGCTGCTAGACCGGCCTACCTACTCAGCTAAGTCTTTTTTCATATTAAACAGAGAGAGAGAGGGGGTGCACCGTTCCTGGAGGTACTGCAATACCGGGTCGATGCGTGGAGTGGACGGAGCAAGCCCCTATTCCATCTCCCTGCTCCAAAAAGCAATTTAATATATGGTCCCCGGGCAGGGGACGTATCAGATATTAAACTGATAAGAACAGATACTACACTTGATCTTAGCCAAAAGGCCAAGAAGCGAAGCTTCAGCCTCAGCGTGGTGCCGTCGTTTCAACGGGCTTGGAGAACGGCCGCTGCTTAGCAGCTCGGCCCCCCTAGGTGTGATACACGCAGCAAAACACGTCTTACTGAGGAAGGCCGCTCGCTTGTCTTTTCACAAACACAATGAGGCTCTGCCAAACGGCAAAGCCTGCCAAAAATAGATCTAACTCGTGGGTGTTCCTCTCCACGGAAGTCTTTAGTAAAAGGCGAAAGACTTGTACGTGATGAAGAGAAAGCCGAGTAAGTACGGCCCGCTCACCAACAGCAGACGAACACAACAGTGGTCGCAGTCACAGTAATGACTGGTTGGTCCCAACTGAATCAGCTACGATGGTCCCCACAAATAAAGAAACACCAGACAAGTGTGTAACATAGTAATGACTGGTTGGTCCCAACTGAATCAGGAAACCAGACTGTGCTTAGCAGCATGTGTAAAACTAATGTTGCACTGATCTAAACTCAACCAAACAGTGTGCACAAGCGCAAAAGTTGTACATATTTGACTAAAAATGAAACACAAAACACAATAAACTGAGTCCTACCTGCATGATGGAGGATGATGGACTCTGTCTGGAGAGTTCAGTGTCAGCAGACTCAGCATCACATGGCTGTTCTGCCTGAAATGATAAATCATTATTAAGCAACTAATCAACAAAACCAAAATCATTAGACCAAATAATAAGCAACAGTTAAAGGAGAACATAAATAATTTACATAAATATCAACGTCTGTGAGTATCTGGCTCCAAATCATATTTTTTCCCACATAAGTTGAACTTGGTTCTAGTCAATGTGACGTTTGTGTAGCCCAGGGGTGTCCAAACTGTTCCACAAAGGGCCATGTGGCTGCAGGTTTTCATTCCAACCAGGCAGGAGCACACCAGACTTGATTCATTTAATCAACTGATCTCAGTCTTCAGACAGCTGATTGGTCAAATGGTGTGCTCTTGATTGGTTGGAACTAAAACCTGCAGCCACATGGCCCTTTGTGGAATAGTTTGGACATGCCTGGTGTAGCCTGTTATAATACTGCAGTGATTGTTACAGCTGAAAACAAGTGAATATCAAGTGTTACAGGGTTGGATTGACCTGTGATAGAAGAAGTGATGTGAACTGTAGAAAGCAAACGTAGCCCAGTGTTATAGGCTCTATGTAATATATGGTGTGTTGTTGACATTGTGAATGAAAGAGTAATATCAGTATCAGTAAATGTGGAGATTATCTCTCAGCTACAGTGGTCCCCACAAATGAAGAAACACCAGACAAGTGTGTAAGATAGCAGTCACAGTAATGACTGGTTGGTCCCAACTGAATCAGCTACGATGGTCCCCACAAATGAAGAAACACCAGACAAGTGTGTAACATAGTAGTCATAGTAATGACTGGTTGGTCCCAACTGAATCAGGAAACCAGACTGTGCTTAGCAGCATGTGTAAAACCAATGTTGCACTGATCTAAACTCAACCAAACAGTGTGCACAAGAGAGTCCTACCTGCATGATGGAGGATGATGGAATCTGTCTGGAGAGTTCAGTGTCAGCGGACTCAGCATCACATGGCTGTTCTGCCTGAAATGATAAATCATCATTATTAAGCAACTAATCAACAAAACCAAAATCATTAGACCAAATAATAAGCAACAGTTAAAGGAGAACATAAATAATTTACATAAATATCAACATCTGTGAGTATCTGGTCCCAAGTCATATTTTTTCCACATAAGTTGAACTTGGTTCTAGTCAATGTGTCGTTTGTGTAGCCTGTTATAATACTGCAGTGATTGTTACAGCTGAAAACAAGTGAATATCAAGTGTTACAGGGTTGGATTGACCTGTGATAGAAGAAGTGATGTCCATCCATCCATCCATCTTCTTCCGCTTATCCGGAGTCGGGTCGCGGGGGCAGCAGCCTAAGCAGGGAAGCCCAGACTTCCCTCTCCCCAGCCACTTCGTCCAGCTCTTCCCGGGGGACCCCGAGGCGTTCCCAGGCCAGCCGAGAGACATAGTCTCTCCAGCGTGTCCTGGGTCTTCTCCGGGGTCTCCTACCGGTGGGACGTGCCCTGAACACCTCACCAGGGAGGCGTCCGGGAGGCATCCTGATTAGATGCCTGAGCCTCCTCATCTGGCTCCTCTCAACGTGGAGGAGCAGCGGGTCTACTCCGAGCTCCCTCCGGATAACTGAGCTTCTCACCCTATCTCTAAGGGAGAGCCCAGCCACCCTACGGAGGAAGCTCATTTCGGCCGCTTGTACCCGCGATCTTGTTCTTTCGGTCACTACCCAAAGCTCATGACCATAGGTGAGGGTAGGAACGAAGATCGACTGGTAAATTGAGAGCTTCGCCTTTCGGCTCAGCTCTCTCTTCACCACGACGGATCTGTGCAGAGTCTGCATTACTGCAGACGCCGCACCGATCCGCCTGTCGATCTCCCGTTCCATCCTTCCCTCACTCGTGAACAAGACCCCGAGGTACTTGAACTCCTCCACTTGAGGCAGAATCTCATCCCCGACCCGAAGAGTGCACTCCACCCTTTTCCGGTTGAGGACCATGGCCTCGGATTTGGAGGTGCTGATTCTCATCCCGGCCGCTTCACACTCGGCTGCAAACCGATCCAGTGAGAGTTGGAGGTCACGGTCTGATGAAGCCAACAGGACCACATCATCTGCAAAAAGCAGTGACCCAATCCTGAGGTCACCAAACCGGACCCTCTCCACACCCTGTCCAATCCTGTCCATAAAAATTATGAACAGGATCGGTGACAAAGGGCAGCCCTGGCGGAGTCCAACTCTCACCGGAAACAAGTCCGACTTATTGCCGGAAATGCGGACCAAGCTCTGACACCGGGAACGGACGGCCCTTATCAGGGAGTGCGATACCCCGTATTCCCGGAGAACCCCCCACAGAATCCCCCGAGGGACACGGTCGAATGCCTTCTCCAAGTCCACAAAACACATGTGGACTGGTTGGGCAAACTCCCATGCACCCTCAAGGATCCTGCAGAGGGTGTAGAGCTGGTCCACTGTTCCACGGCCCGGACGAAAACCACACTGCTCCTCCTGAATCCGAGATTCGACTATCCGACGGACCCTCCTCTCCAGCACCCCTGAATAGACCTTACCAGGGAGGCTGAGGAGTGTGATTCCCCTGTAATTGGAACACACCCTCCGGTCCCCCTTCTTAAAAAGAGGGACCACCACCCCAGTCTGCCAATCCAGAGGCACTGCCCCCGATGTCCACGCGATGCTGCAGAATCGTGTCAACCATGACAGCCCCACAGCATCCAGGGCCTTGAGGAACTCGGGGCGGATCTCATCCACCCCCGGGGCCCTGCCACCAAGGAGCTTTTTAACCACCTCGGCGACCTCCACCCCAGAGATAGGAGAGCCCACACCCGAGCCCCCAGGCCCTGCTTCCTTACCAGAAGGCGTGTTGGTGGGATTGAGGAGGTCTTCGAAGTATTCCTTCCACCGATCCACAACGTCCCGAGTCGAGGTCAGCAGCACACCGTCCCCACCGTACACAGTGTTTACGGTGCACTGCTTCCCCCTCCTGAGACGCCGGATGGTGGTCCAGAATCTCTTCGAAGCCGTCTGGAAGTCTTTTTCCATGGCCTCACCGAACTCCTCCCATGTCCGGGTTTTTGCCTCAGCGACCGCCCTAGCTGCATTCCGCTTGGCCTGCCGGTACCCGTCTGCTGCCTCCGGAGTCCTACAGGCCAAAAAGGCCCTATAGGACTCCTTCTTCAGCTTGACGGCATCCCTCACCGCCGGTGTCCACCAGCGGGTTCGGGGATTGCCGCCCCGACAGGCACCGACCACCTTGCGGCCACAGCTCCGGTCGGCCGCCATAACAATGGAGGCACGGAACATGGCCCACTCGGACTCAATGTCCCCCGCCTCCCCCGGCACATGGTCGAAGCTCTCCCGGAGGTGGGAGTTGAAACTCTCTCTGACAGGAGACTCTGCCAGACGTTCCCAGCAGACCCTCACAATGCGTTTGGGCCTGCCAGGTCTGCCCGGCATCTTCCCCCACCATCGGAGCCAACTCACCACCAGGTGGTGATCAGTTGACAGCTCCGCCCCTCTCTTCACCCGAGTGTCCAAGACATGCGGCCGCAAGTCCGACGACACGACTACAAAGTCAATCATCGAACTGCGGCCTAGGGTGTCCTGGTGCCAAGTGCACATATGGACACCCTTATGCTTGAACATGGTGTTCGTTATGGACAATCCGTGACGAGCACAGAAGTCCAACAACAGAACACCGCTCGGGTTCAGATCAGGGGGGCCGTTCCTCCCAATCACACCCTTCCAGGTCTCACTGTCGCTACCAACATGGGCGTTGAAGTCCCCCAGCAGAACGAGGGAATCCCCAGGGGGAGTGTTTTCCAGCACCCCCTCCAAGGAGTCCAAAAAGGCTGGATACTCTGAACTGCTGTTTGGACCGTAGGCACAAACAACAGTCAGGATCCGTCCCCCCACCCGAAGGCGGAGGGAGGCTACCCTCTCGTCTACCGGGGTAAACTCCAACATACAGGCACCAAGCCGGGGAGCAATAAGTATTGCCACCCCTGCCCGGCGCCTGACACCAGTGGCAACTCCAGAGTGGACGAGAGTCCAACCCCTCTCGAGGAGACTGGTTCCAGAGCCCTTGCTGTGCGTCGAGGTGAGGCCGACTATATCTAGCCGGAACTTCTCAACCTCACGCACCAGCTCAGGCTCCTTCCCCACCAGAGAGGTGACGTTCCACGTCCCTAGAGCTAGCTTCTGCAGCCGAGGATCGGACCGCCAAGGTCCCCGCCTTCGGCCGCTGCCCAGCTCACAGCGCACCCGACCCCTTTGGCCCCTCTCACTGGTGGTGGGTCTGTGGGAGAGGGGTCCCATGTCCCTTCTTCGGGCTATGCCCGGCCGGGCCCCATGGGGGAAGGCCCGGCCACCAGGCGCTCGCCTCCGAGCCCCGCCCCCAGGCCTGGCTCCAGGGGGGGGCCCCGGTGACCCGCGTCCGGGCAAGGGACACGAAAAACCAATAGTCGTATTCATCATCGGGGTTTTCTGAGCTACCTTTTGTCTGGAAGTGATGTGAACTGTAGAAAGCAAACATAGCCCAGTGTTATAGGCTCTATGTAATATATGGTGTGTTGTTGACATTGTGAATGAAAGAGTAATATCAGTATCAGTAAATGTGAAGATTATCTCTCAGCTACGGTGGTCCCCACAAATGAAGAAACACCAGACAAGTGTGTAAGATTGCAGTCACAGTAATGACTGGTTGGTACCTACAAATATATATTCGAAGAAACACATGTTAAAACTCAACAAACAAGTCACCACCTGACATTTCACCTCATTGTCTAATCTTCCTTCACTTCACACTGACTATCATGCATGACAAACCTGTTTCCTCCATGGCCAGTTCTTTCCCCCATAGTCATATGTCAATTCTTCTCCAGGCTGAATGTCCCTCAACGCAAAAAGACAGAGGTGTGGTTTGCCCTCTGTTATGACCCTCTTCATTTTGCAATTTGGTTTCCTGTGTTCATCATTGACGAGCCGTCCAAGACTGCCATCTTCTCGGGCTGCATCAATACTTGAGAATAAAAAAAGAATTACTAAACTGGATAAATATTAAATTACTTATTGTAATTTGCCATTACTCTTATTAGTATTGGCAATAAATACTAACTTATAAACCATTTGATTATTATCATTTTTATGAAAAAAAAGTGCAGAAATATAACATTCAAAACCTTACCACCATGTCTTTTCTTTCCAGTAAAAGTCAAACATATAAACAGCACATGCTCTGTGATAGGTCCTCCTTCTTCTTTCTGATTCTTGACAATTTATTAACTCTCCTCTGTACTCCACCACAAAGTCCCCTTTTCCAAAATGGGCTTTGGCAAACACCCCTCGACCTAGTGAAACACGTGTTACAAATATCATTTTTTAATACCTTAAAAGTTTCTCATGGTTAAGCTATTTTTTCATAAGAAATCAATAATTACATGAAAATATATAATTAATACATGCATAACAGCTCTTTTTTTAAGGTGCATGAATTTATGTCAGGATATGCAAAAAACTATTAAAAGGGCTGTAGAGGTTCATCTATTACCACCCTATAGCCTGTCTGATCACTGTGTCATACCTTTTGTCACTGAATGCTATGTCCAGCATTTAGGTTTTTAATAAACAATACAAACACTGTCAATTTCTTCACTTGCAGCTGACATGAAAACAATTTTAGCTCAGCAAATATCTAATAATTGCCAGCCTGATGAAGGCATGTTAGGCCACCAGTCACAAATACTGAACACAGATTGGAAAAATTGGTGAAAGTGCACCACATTAAATGGCTGCTGGATTCATACTTAAAGAGAGAGAGAGATATGTTATTTATTCTACACAAATGAGGTCATTTACATGCATTTGGCACGTGGCATTTTGGACCCTAAATGTATAATATAAACACACACAGTACCTTTATAGGAGTTAATGTATTGTACTTCTAATTCTGCTGTCTTGTCCAGTGCATGGACAGCATGCTCTACTGCATCCTCTATTGGCGGTTTCCTCCTGCGTCTCCGTGCAGCCATTGAAAATCCTATAATGAAATACAAAACTATTATTATATTACAATATATATCCACATAAATCTAACATTTGATAAAAATGTTGGGTTACAACCAAATCTAGACCACATGAAGTATCATTAGATAGCACTGTTATATGTTACTGCATTCATTTTAAACTCAAGTCAATTCAGTCAGAAATTGAACCACTCAATATTACCAAAGTAACATTGGTGAGAAAATTGCAAGATGACCTCAAACAACAACATCCCATCTCTACCCCACCAGACAATAGATAAGCCCACATAGAATATGTGCATATAAATATATGATGAAATGCAAGCATATATGTTGATAACAAATGTATAGCTCAAATTCAAGCTCGTTTATATACAAATATAGTTTATCCATATATGTGTTTACATTATATGTACAAATATTTCATGTATGGCAATCATTAACACAGCCCACATGTCATATTAAAAAGCACTCTGTATTGGGTAAACTTAATGCTTTACTGATTCAAAATATGAAGCAAACTGCGTTTTAATCAAGCATGTGTCTGTTGCTGCTAGACAATCAGCAGACCTGAGCCTGGGACACACTGAAGGAGAGACATGAGACACGCGTGAGTCAGGTCAAACAGCTGTGGAGCCTCCTGCTTACACTAGCTGTGGACGCACAGTTGAACACAATTTTCAGCCTTTAAACAGCTGCATGTGTAGACTCTCTCTCTTCCTCTCTATCCTTCCCCTGATAGTCTGAACGAGAGGAAACTGAAGTCAAACTCAAAGTATGAACAGAGGAGACTTGCAGTTCAAGTTCTGCGTGCACTGTGCCCCAGGCTGCATGTTAGTCAATTAGCTAGCGCGAGCTGCTCTGCTAACGTTAGGTAGCTCTCCTTCATGTACACATTTCACTCCAGGACCGAATGCAACGCGGTGAAGTTGCTTTTTTTTGTTTCTTTAACACACCTGCCTCTGCTATTTGTGAGAAATGATTGCGTTTATTTTAACATTTTAATGTTAAAATAAGTAATCAGATCAGGAGCCATTGAATGTGGGCTTTTAACAGTTTCTTCATGATTTCACAACATGCTTTATTTAATTCACATCAAACTGTCTCACTGAAATAAATATTTAAGTCATAATAGCATAACTGACCTTTTCGTTGAGGCCAAGCTACCACTTGACCGCTTCTCTGTGCCGTTCTCTCCCTCCTGTCGAGCCAAGGAGCGCTTGTTTTGTATCATCAGTACATCCAGGAACTTTGGTAGCTTAATTTACATTACTGTCAAGTTATGTCATCTTTGACCACAACTTTGCCCAAACTTGAAAAACTGCTTTGTTCACCCAGGGATGCAAGGGACAACTCAACTCCATTCCATAGTTTTATTTTTTATTTTCCTTGAAGGTGGGTTTGGTTTTGTCGGTACAGAACAGAACAGATAATGGATGGATCAGGGTAGGGTGGAGTAGGTTGATAATCTACGATAACAGAAAATGTGAATTAGTTTCAAATCAATCAAACATCTTCTTCAAAAGATTTCTAAATAAATGTAAATGTACAAATGTAAGTAATAATTCAAATTAACTTAAGTCTTGTTTGTTACATTAACTGAAAGTATTACAGTACATTTTCAATCATTTCACTACTCCATAAATAATATATATAGGCAATAAAGTAAATCACTTAAATCATGATACAACCAATTCAACTTAATTTACTTTGCCTACAAATTTCACAAAATATCCACAATTAAAATTTGATTTCCCCTACCAGTTGCGTCCTTCGGTCAACCAACAGTTGCGGTCGTGTGTGAGGTGAGAGGGCCTGACTGAAGTGCAGACAAACATTTCAAACCTCCTGGGTGTGCAGGTGAAGGTGGTCCACTTCCTGTTCCTGTTCCTGATTATTTTGGTATTTTTTGGCTCTGGGGTCACCCTCTGCAGGTTTGGAGGGATAGGGTTCTTTTTTCCTTTTTTTTTCTCAGTTGACACAACAATTACGTTACAGAAGACTCCGCCCGACAGTCATGTCAATGTACAATATCGAACCCCTCCAATCACGTTACAAATTAATACTATTTTTTAACAGAGAATTACGGAATTAATTAAGAATAAATGCCAGTTTTCTTTGTCTATGTACTTAAAAGATATTTTATCCCTTACTTTTTGATAAAATGTTATTTGATAATAAATCAAAAGCTTGTCTTAGTGCTAGCTTAAGCAAAACTTTAGCTAGCACTAAAGAGCTCTGGTTTAGCTCAACTTTAGCTTTCAGCTAAAAGCTCCAAATTGCATCAATTTCCATTGGTACTTACATACAGGAAAATACATTCAATAGTTATAACATTATCTAATAACCTTTATAATCAATAGTACTCACTAAGTCAGTCAGTGTAGTATCTGTCTTCGCAGTAAACCAATTGCTTGCACATGCGCAGATGACCAAGTGTGTGTGAAGTGTGTGTTTCTGCCTTACCAGGTCTGACCAGCAGGCGGCGATACTGAGTAAATTTCACTTAAGCACACTTGTCAGGTTTTCGTGACTTGTGGGGTAACCCCTGAAAATTTGACAGGGCATCCCTGTGACCTTTTTTACATCAATGCAATGCTTTTCTTAATGGGGACCAGCATTTTGGTCCCCACTAAAATTTTGGTCCCCACACTGCGAGTGTGCTGTCCGACAGTGGTTCCCACCAAGTAACATAGACAAACACACAGACAGATTATACCAAACAAACATAAGAAACTTATATCAAAATAAAACAAAAAGGATGTGTGATAGGTTATGTTTAAAAGTCAGTTGTGTGCAGTGTATGGATGAGTGAAAGGTGTTGTATGAAGTGTTGAATGCAGGAGGTAGCAATACTTAGGTCCACATGGCAGGTGGAAGCCTGAACCCAAGTCTCAGTCTGGATTCAGCAAGAGAGAATGAACAAACATTTAGACAGCCCTCAAATCCCCAGTGCTCCATACACCACAGGTGAGACAAATTGGCCCGACGACCTGTCCCCACCTCCACCCAGGGAAGCCACACAGCCAATGAACAGCAAGGGGCAGGCCGTCACAATATGCACACACACACACACACACACACACACACACACACACAGAGTATATTATGAATGTGTTTTCATATTAAGTGTTTTCCTTTCCACACTTGGCTGAATGGAGGATTCTTGTGCTTTAGAAATAATTATAATAGGGGCAAAAAGGTAGTGTACAGTAAATATGTGAGATATGAATTAGTATGTGTATGCATTGTAGGTAGGAATGATGTGGTATAAAGTGTAAAGATTAGGTATATGTGGCTGACGGTGTCCTATATGTGACGTGTATTATGTCTACAGTGAATAGAATGTGTGAAAAATTCAATTTTTACTTCCTTCAGTGACACGGACGGGTATAACAGGCCCCGGCGTAGCTTTAAATGGGCTTTCTGCAGCCTGTTTCATCGCTTACGGCCATACCACCCTGAACACGCCCCTCACTTCCGGTTTCCGGTTTGACCGCGAGTGAGTTCAGAGAGTGCAGAATCCTCAGGATCCTCAGGAAGGAGAACATCACACAGAGACTGCTGGTGTCCTTCTACAGAGCCTCCATCGAGAGCATCCTAACATACTGTATCTGCATCTGGTACACCAGCTGTACAGCAGCTCAGAGGAAATCACTCCAGAGGGTCATCACCACCGCCCAGAAGATCATCGGCTGCCCTCTCTCCACACTGGAAGACCTCCACCACTCCCGTTGCCACAAAAGAGCCCAAAATATTATAAAAGACACTTCACACCCCGGACACTCATTGTTTGAACTGCTGCCATCTGGAAAACGATACAGACTAATAAAAACAAGGACAAACAGACTCAAACACAGTTTCTACCCAACAGCAATAACTACTCTCAACAAAAACAGGAGCTAATGTGCAATAACAAAAATTGTATGTTGATGAAAGTTCTTGTAATGTCCGTGTGTTGATGTATGTGTGGAGGGGTGAATGTGTCTAGCTATATATTTATTCTATTTTGTTTATTTTATTTTATTTATTATTTTATTTATTGTTATTTATTTTTTATTTTATTTTTTTTAGTTATTTTATTTTATTTTATAATGATGCACTGACTGGAGAGCACTTTTAATTTCGTTGTACTGGTGACAATGACAATAAAGATCTATTCTATTCTATTCTATTCTATTCTATTCTAGTAGAAGAGAGGAGTGAGGGAGAAGTTTCAGTGTGACGGCGAGTGGAAAATTTGTTTTTGTCTATTGAGCAGGCGTACTTTCAACCTAGCAGCCTTGTGCTGCCAGGAGGTTAGGAAACCAGAACTGACGGCTTACAGAATGACGACCACCAGACCGGCCCTGACTACGAGAAAGACGACGGAAAATGGCAGCGTGATGCTAATCGCACATGGTGGTGCGGCTAAAGGAGCTAAGGAGACTACTGATGTTGGTGCAGAGAAACAGACGGAAGAAGTTTTAATGGCGGGGAAGCGGCTGGAGGGTCGAGGAGGTAATAAACTGTCGCTAATGAAGAATGTGGGGGAGAAATCAAAGGCGGCTTCAGAGCTCCATGACGCAGCAGCAAAAAGAGGGAAAATGGCGGCGGAGGCAGGTGCGATTCGTCAGGAGGATAAAGGTCTGGTGCTGCAGGTGGAGGTGGAGGGGAAAGACAAGATAACAATGATGGAATTACTACGGGCTATTGATGTGAAATGTGGGACAGTTGTTGGCTGCCGCATTAAAGGTGGACAAAAGTGGGAAATCACAATGAAGACGGAGGAAGGTTAACGGACTTTGCTGGACGGAATACACATCAAGCGGTCCAGGGTTCATGCATCCGAGCTGTCAAGGAAAGTAAAGATAGTGTCTTTTTTGCATTTACCGACATACATAACAGATAAGAAACTGTGTGAAAGACTTAGACAATGGGGAGTGGAGCCTGCGTCTCCTATAAGGAGGCGAAAATGGGCTGGGACTGAAATATATGATGGCACGAGATTTTTAAAAGGTTCAATTTTCAGACAATGTTTCATCGCTTCCTTACAGTACTAAATTTGAGACACTGGAGGGGGTGGAATTTTTTTGTGTCCTACACGACCACCAATTAAAAGTATGTCGGTTGTGCATTCAACCTGGTCATATCATGAAAGACTGTCCGGAGTTCAAATGTTTCAAGTGCGGTGAAAGTGGGCATTGCGCTCGTGACTGCGTAAATGAGAGGGTGGAAGAAGAAAGTGAATCAAGTGAAAACTCTGTGCATGCTGAGGAGGCACATGTGGACAGTGGTGAGGAGGTCGAGATGGTGGAAGAGGACGGGGTGGAGGAGGAGAAGGACGAGGTGGTGGAGAAGGACGAGGTAGAGGAAGAGGAGGTGGAGATGGCGGAGAAACTGTGGGTGACGGAGTCTGAGGACAAGGATGATGATGACGGAGGAATGGAGGATCAGTCGCCTGAGCTGATTGTGGATCTTACAAATGACAAACAGAAGGCAGATGAGGGACAAGAGAGTGTTTCTTTTTCTGAGAGGCAGTCTCGTCTCCCGTCTCCCGGACTTTCAGCGGATGGAAAAGTTAAAACAAGAGGAGGGAGAATGAGGAGTCGCAGTAGCCAGCACACGGAGGTACTGCACAGTTCAGAGCGCATTCCTTTGGAGCTGGTGGAAAAGGAGGACAATGTTTTGACTGGAGTACCCCGGAGCTGGTTCACGAGGGATGAGCCGGGAGTCTCTCCTCCACGGCATCGGGATTTTGCTTTGTCTTTGAAAGGGAGGAAGATGATGATTTCCTCTGAGCTGCTGTACAGCTGGTGTACCAGATGCAGATACAGTATGTTAGGATGCTCTCGATGGAGGCTCTGTAGAAGGACACCAGCAGTCTCTGTGTGATGTTCTCCTTCCTGAGGATCCTGAGGATTCTGCACTCTCTGAACTCACTCGCGGTCAAACCGGAAACCGGAAGTGAGGGGCGTGTTCAGGGTGGATCAATGTTTTTGTTTAGACTGTTTTTATTTTTTATTTTGTCCCTCGCTATGATTGATTTAATTTCTTTTAATGTAAACAGCCTGAGACATATGACAAAGCTTGAAAACATATTGACGTTGTGTGATGCTCCTATCTTATGTTTACAAGAAACTCATTGGGATTCAGTGTGGGAACAGCGCTGTCGAACTTTGTGGCCGGCTTTCTCTTTTTTTTCTAGTTTTGGACTGTGTAAAGCCAGAGGTGTCAGCGTCATAGTGAGGGACGGTTTTAATATTGATGCTACTCATGTTGCAAATGATGGCGAAGGCCGATGGATGAAGATCAACTTTCTTTATAATAATGTAGAATATAAATTGTTAAATGTATATGCACCGAATACTGAAAGGGATAGATCTGCATTTTTTTCTAGTTTAAAGAATATTGGAAATGACTGTGATATCGTGATTTTAATGTCAAATTGTCGGTGCTTGATGTCGCAAAAAATGTAGCTTTGAAACAAGACTCATCACGAGTTGGTTTACAAGACTTCATAGATCATAATGATTTTTGTGATCTTTGGCGTTCATTACATCCAACAGTAAGGGAATTTTCGAGGATGCAAATGCATCAAGGGTCCTTACGGCAAAGTCGAATTGATTTATGTCTAGTGAAGAAATCTCTTTTGGTTCTTTTTAGTATTGTGAGTCATAATTTAAATTTTATAAGTGATCATGTTTTTTTGAGGGTAGGAATGGGAATTCAGAGGAAAGGGAGGGGAGGTGGTGTATGGCATTTAAATGCACATTTACTTTCAAATAGGGATTATATGTTAAGTGTATTTCTGAGTTGACTTCTTTTGAGAGCTCTAGAAAAGATTTTTTGACAAATATAATAGAAGGGTGGGAGGATTTAAAATTGAAAATTAAACATAAAAGCATTCATTTTGCGAAAAGATTATCTTTTAAAAACAAATTAGAGGAAAAAACATTACGTTCACGATTAATGACAATGCAGAGACAATTTGACATAAATATTGGTGATTTTTTGAGTGTTCAGAATAAATTGTTTGAGTTAGAAAAGTTAAAATGTGAAGGAGCAATATTACGAAGCAAAGCTCAATATGCAGTAGAAGGTGAAAAGAATACTGCTTTTTTTTTTTTAATTTAGAGAAACAACGTCAATCAGGTTGCTATATTGACTAAATAAAAAATAAGGATGGGGAAATGGTGAATTCTTTTGTTGCAGTGTTGGATACTGTGAAGGGTTTTTATGAAATTTTTTTTTGTTCTGAAGTACATGATGTTAAATTGACTGAAACAATTACGAATAGTTTGAATGCAACATTATCAAATGCAGATAGAATTATGTGTGATCAAGTTTTGACTGTACAAGATATTGAAAATGCAATTAATCAATTAATTCCCAACAAAAGTCCAGGTAGTGATGGTCTGACTGCTAATTTTTATGTGTGTTTTAAGTCTGTGTTGGTGCCTATTCTGTTAAAATTGTATACTGAAATTGAGATCAAACAAGAGGTACCAGCTACTATGGCTGAGGGGTTGATTACTCTCCTTTTTAAAAAAGGTGATCGAGCTGATATGGCCAACTATCGACCAATTACTCTTTTAAATACAGATTACAAAATTCTGATGAAGATTTTTGCTAATAGATTTAAAAGTGTTTTGCATACTATAATTTCACCAACGCAGGCTTATAGTGTCCCTGAAAGAGAGGTGACTGATATCATTTTTACTGTACGTGATGTGGTTGAGTTTTTGAAATTTACAAATCAAGGGGGTATTTTGTTATCTATTGATTTCAATAAGGCTTTTGATAGGGTGGAACATTATTTTCTTTTTAATGTGTTGAAAAAATTTGGTTTTGGGGAACGGATTATAAAATGGTTAGTTTTATTGTACAGTACAGCCACGGCGAGGATTAAATGTAATGGGGTTTTGACTGACAGCTTTTCTTTATTTCTCTAGTTTATATTCTCTTGTAGTTGAGCCATTAAGTGCAATGATTAAATCTGATAGTTTGATTAAAGGTATTGTTTTGCCTGGAGGGGAAAAGTGTGTCATTCAGCAATTTGCTGATGACACGACCATTCTGGTTCAAGACATGTCTAGTATTACAAGAACTGTGGACTTGGTTAACCTTTATGGCAAAGCTTCTGGTTCTGTTATTAATATGAGAAAATCTGAAATCATGTTTATTAATATTCCGGAACCACCGCAGGCTGAGCTTAGTTTCAATTTGCAAAGCCAGCATCTAAAAATTCTGGGGACTTATGTGGGTAAGGATGGGAGAGTGGCGAGGGATTTGACATGGGAGGAGCATTTGAAGAAATTAGAATCAACCCTTAATTTTTGGCGTTTGCGTAACTTGAAATTGGGGGGTAAAGTCATGGTTGTAAATAGTTTGATTGTTTCACGTTTGTATTATACACTGGCAGTAGTAGATTTACCTCTGTGGGTGGTGAAAAGGCTGAATGTCATTATATCTGTGTTTTTGTGGGGTACTCCATCAAAAAATATTTGTGTGATGATACTAATTATGGTTGGAAACATATGAGGGTTTTTTTGAATAATGTGTTGAACATTGGGGATTTTGTATTATTAATGCAGCTCAAACAATCCATGACTGAGGGACTTCCTCTTTTTTATAGAGAGGTTTTGTCAGCTCATGCGGTTTTTTTGAAGCACTTGTCATTTGAATGTACTGAATTGTCTGTGTTGAAAAAAAAAGCCTATTTTTTTAAACAAATATATTGTGAGACAAGGAGCTTTATTGTTTAATGTTAACATGTTAAAAGCTGGTTTTAAACAACTAAAAGACCTAATGTATGAGGTGTTGCCGGGGTTTTATCCGCCTCAGGTTATTTATGATGGAGTTAAGGAAATTGATGAGGATGTCACAATGAAGGCTGTCGTAGCTTACTATTGGGTGGTACTAACAAATCTGCCTCTACAATGGTCTGTTTTGATAAAAAATACTATTGTCCCACATTGTAGTAATAATTTACCTGTTTTACGTTTTTTCAAAGGGGATGAATGGAAAAATTTAGAGTTAATTACAAGTAAGTTCATTTATGACATTTTTGTTGAATGTGGTGCAAAAGCCTGCCTCTTTAGCTTATTGGATGAAAGTTTTTCCATCTTTGGATGCCGATTTAATTTGGAGCTCATGGAGAATAAGGGGAAATAGCATAGAAGCAGAAGATAACGACTTTAGGATTAGACATAATAAGGTGTTTACAAATGTCATGTTGCACCAATTGGACAGAACCATTGAAAGACATTGTGACATATGTGGTCTGCAGGCAGAAACCTAGCTCTTGATTTACTAGTCGATCTTCGTTCCTACCACCTATGGTCATGAGCTTTGGGTAGTAACCGAAAGAACACTACAAGCGGCCGAAATGAGCTTCTTCCGTAGGCTGGCTGGGCTCTCCCTTAGAGATAGGGTGAGAAGCTCAGTTATCCAGGAGGAGCTCGGAGTAGACCCACTGCTCCTCCGCATCGAGAGGAGCCAGATGAGGAGGCTCGGGCATCTAGTCAGGATGCCTCCCGGACGCCTCCCTGGTGAGGTGTTCAGGGCACGTCCCACCGGTAGGAGACCCCAGGGAAGACCCAGGACACGCTGGAGAGACTATGTCTCTCGGCTGGCCTGGGAACGCCTCGGGATCCCCCGGGAAGAGCTGGACCAAGTGGCTGGGGAGAGGGAAGTCTGGGCTTCCCTGCTTAGGCTGCTGCCCCCGCGACCCGACCCCGGATAAGCGGAAGAAGATGGATGGATGGATGGACTTAAGTAAATGTTTCTTTCCACTACTGTATTTAAAGAATTGAAACCAACTAGAGACTTTGCAAAGCTGTTTTGTTATAATAAATTAAGTATATATATATTTTATATACATTTGAACTTTTTAACTCACTCTTTCTGTATGTCTCTCTTTTTCTAAATCCTCATTACAGATGGATGGATCAAAGAGGAGGGCGAAAAGTGCTGTATGGCAGTATTTCACACAACCAACCCTAGGAAAGGCAGTGTGTAATACCTGCAAAGAAAATGTCAGCATGGGAGGTGGAACAAGTGCAAAAACTTTAAATACTTCAAACCTGTGGTCCCATCTTAGGATCCATCACAGTGACTTGTATGCAACTGCACCATCACAGCTGGGGACAACAACTTCATCTCAGGCAGGGACAGCAACCTTATCTCAGCCTACAATACAAGACCTGTTTCAAAGACAAAGAAAGTGGCCAAATTCAGATCAACGATCTAAACTAATTGACAAACTAATTACAGAAATGATAATCACTGACAACCAGCCATTCACAGTTGTCTCTGACATTGGCTTTAAGCGCCTCATGGGAGCAGCAGCACCACAATACTCACTGAAAAGTGAGAAGTACTATCGCACTGAAATGCTCCCAGAAGTTCACCATAAGGTTGTTAAGAAGGTAAAAGCCCTGATCCAACCAGAGATTGCTGGCCATGCACTCTCCTTCACTAGGGACTGCTGGTCTGGATCCACAGAGTCTTTGATGAGCCTCACATGTGTCACTTCATTGACAATGAATGGAACTGAAAGCAGGTTGTTTTGAACACTAAGGTAATGAATGGATCCCACAGTGAGGAATACATCAGAGAGACATTCCTGGGCATGCTTCAGGATTGGAACATAAGTAAAGACCGCTTTACACTTGTGCTTCGAGATAGTGGAGCAAATATGGTGAAAGGAATGAGGCTGGCTGAACTTCCAGATCTCAGCTGCACAGCTCACGCTTTGCAACTCGTGGTGAATGATGGTCTGTCAAGTCAAAGAGCAGTTACAGATATCATTGCAATCATCAAGAAGTGTGCCACCAATTTCCACCACTCGATTCTTGCCAAGCAGCGTTTGAAGGACATTCAGAAGGACCTTAGCCTGCCACAACACAACCTAATCCAGGCTGTTCCAACAAGATGGAACTCAACGCTCCACATGCTGCAAAGAGCGCTGGAGCAAAAGCGTGCTCTTAATATCTATGCTGGTGCACATGGAGGATTTGCATGTCCTACTGCTTATCAGTGGGATATTGTGTCCAATTTGGTCGAAACTCTTATCCCAATAGAGGAAGTGACACTAGAGGTAAGCTCTAACAGTGCATCAGCATCCTGCATTATTCCCTGTCTGGCCGTGCTGAAGATGCTACTTGAAGATGATGGGCCCTCAACACAAGGCATCGGAACACTCAGGCAAGCCATGAGGGAGAGCTTGATCAAACGCTTCTCAAAACTAGAAGACATGAAAACTGTGGTGCTGGCATGTCTTCTAGATCCACGCTACAAGAATCATGCGTTCTCCTCTGACATTACGTTGTCCAAGGCCAAAGAATGGCTGAGAGAGGATATGGAAAGTGCGGCAGAGCAGTCAAGAAGAGCATGCTGCTACAGAAGAAGCCAGTATGGAGGTGACTGCTGCAGAAGTGGTAAGTGACGAAGAGCAGGCTACTGCAGAAGAGAGTGGAACCCATGAAAGTGACAGGGGAACCACCAAAAGGCAACGCAGAGAAGAGGCATCCTGCGTTCACCGTACTGATGACATGTTCAGTTCTCTGCTAGGACCCCACACTGGTGAGCCGTTGGCCGAGGCCTGCCTTGAGGATGAGTTACAACTGTACTCAGGGAGCCAATGATTGACAGGCGTAAGGGGGATCCACTCCAGTGGTGGAAACAGAATAAAAGACGCTTCAAGCTACTTGCAACACAAGCAAGAACGTTTCTTAGCTCACCACCCTCTTCTGTTCCGAGTGAACGTGTCTTCAGTGAAGTCTCTGAAATTTATGAGAGGAACAGAAGCCGTCTTACAGGAGAGCACGCTGAGCAGCTCTGCTTTCTGAACTACAATCTGGTGCTACTGGATTGGGACTACTAACTGAGACTCAAATTCAGTACTACAGTTCAGTGTTTACTTTATTTTATAAAAATGTAACTATGTTATTTTATTTGTTTATTTATTTCAGTTAAGTTAAATATATGCTGCTAGATGATCCCTGCACTTTTTGTTTTTAGAACCATTTAACTTATTGCCGAGACTCAAATTTCAGTACTGTACAGTACAGTTCAGTTTTTACTTTCATCTTATAAAAAAATCAGGGAGCCATTTTATTTATTTCAGTGAATGTTAAGAGATCTCTGCACTTTGTTTTTGTATAATAAAAACAATTTCAACCAAGATTTGCGTCAGAGTTTGTTATTCTACAAAAGTTTAAGATCTTTTTATCACAGATTTTCACAGTGTACAAAAACAAACAAACAGTATACTGTATTCAGTCTAATCCCAAGTGTGTTATTCTAAATTTTGACACCAAAATTTAAATTTTTACTACAATGAATATCGGTTCTAAATATCGGTTATCGGTTTCCTATCAGTATCAGCCCTTAAAAAACCATATCAGTCGATCCCTAATGCAGATAGCCAGGGGCATGTTCAGAGAGACCCTGCTTGTAGAGATCCACACAACAGGATAGCTGGTCCTCAGATCCAGGATGAGCCAAAAGGTGTGTTTTAGACATAGTGGAGGTGTAAGCAGGGCTTGAAATTAGCCAACCAGATTTTTTACTAGCCAAAACCAAAACGTTGCTTTACTATTGTATTTGTATTTCATAGGGGTGTGTATAGTGTGTAGTAGTGTGTAGGGGTGTGTATAGTGTGTAGTAGTGTGTAGGGGTGTGACGATACACTCAGCTCACGAGACGAGACAAGACACGATATTGGGTTCACGAGATCAAGACGAGATTTTAACTATATTTTCAAGAAAACTTCAAAGAGGAAATAAATGACTGTTCTTTTATTTGAAATTCACAAAATGGAATTGAAATGTTTTAACTAATCATCTTGTAATGAATCACTTTAGTTCTACTTTCTAAATATATAATTATCATATGCAGTATGCAGCACTGTAACACGTTTCCTCATATAGATATTTTATATATTGATAATTTTGATATTAATGGAAATAACAACCATAAATACAATGGTTAGATACAATCACAAATACAAAAAAGTAAATTATAAAGAGTAGAAACAATTCTAATATATAAATATATATAAAATAAATAATCTAATTATCACAAATTATAACATAAAATAAATATTTAATAAATAAATAAACAGAAATAAAAGTAAATTGCACAAATCCTGTATCACATAAATACACAAGTAGAACAAAATATAAATTGTGTTATAATGTGGTAGTGTGACTCATTTTACTTTTGGCATCATTAGGCTTCCATAGCTGAGCTAGATTCCTCCGCTCATCCTACCTCAGGCTCTCAGTTTAAAGACCTGAGGTCAATTTACCACTGCTCCTCTCCTCATGTCATACTTCTAGATCTTCTCAGCAGGTAAAAGCTGAAACAAGGTTAATGATCCACACGTGACTTTATAAAAAGAAGACATGACGAGCGATAAAAAGCCGATGGTCTTTTTTTTTTTTTTTTTTTGGTGCGCCCCTTAATTATAGCTTTGCGAGACAATATTCACTTCAACTAGAGATATCGTCGAGTTTTCGTCTTGCGCGGCACGAGATCTCGTCTCACCCCCACTATTCAGTCTTCTAGCCAAGTGGCGAGCCAGCCAAAAATCTGTCGCCACTTGAGGAATTTGGGTCGCAGATGGCGAGTGGCGAGTGCTAATTTCAAGCCCTGGGTGTAAGCATATAAGATGAAAGAAAAACTCAAGACTTTTGGCAACCAACCGCTAACATAAAGTCATTCCTATGTATTTCAGATGAATGAAAAAGACTGCAGCAATGGCCCAGCTGTTTGGGGAAGCCTTTGAGGTCAGGGCAGCAGCAGCACGATCTTCAAGAGAGAAAGCCAGTGAGGAGCTCATGAGATACAGAGAGTCCTTTGCCCCTGACCGACAACCCACTACAGTGGTGGAAGGCACAGGAAGACCTGCCACTGTTGTCATCTCTTGCAAAGAAATACTTATGTATACCAGCCACCAGTCTGGCCTCAGAAAGAGTTTTCAGCACTGCAGGAGACATTGTTTCTGCGCAACGCAGTGTACTACGACATGATCATGTCGATCAACTGATTCTTCTCAAGAAGAACCTTGACAAGCATTAAGCACATGAACTTCTTCACTGCGTGTATGGGATGAACATATAATGGTCAAGTGTGTGTGTAGGTGAGTGCACCATACATACAGTGTTGGACACTGTCTCAGAAGAGTGAGAAAACTAAAATGAATAAGATGTTATTGTTTTTGATAGTTATTTTGTTTACATGTGGCAAGATGACACTTTAAAAAGAAATACACTAGTAGTTACTAGTGGAGGATATTATTAAGCAGATGCATGTTAAAACAGCACTTTAAAATGACTGACAATCTGCTTACCACTTTGTTCTCTTTCAGAAAAAAATAAATAAATAAATATATATATATATATATATATATATATATATATATTCAAAAGAGTATTACAAATAAAGTACTCTATTATTTACAGTAACAAACTTACAACTTGCAGTCATGCTTCAAGTTCTGCCTTTCAAAACTTCAAGCTTGAAATTAACACCTAATTTGGTCTTGTCTCCATGTTATGTTTACAATCAGCTGAGAATAACACCATCAATATTCAGATGTAGGCCATTTATACAGAAGCCGGGTATTTAAACATAAGGATTACCGAACCGCCCCACCCCGTCCTGTCAGTTTTAAATTATAACATCGTCCAATATTTCATAGTTTTATGGAAACGGATTTCATATTTCAGCAGAATGGATACTTGGCGAGCTGTACAGAAAGTCCTGAGTCATAAGATGATCGTTGTGGATAAAGAGAAGACTTTGAAGGTATGTAGCATTATAGCTGTTAGCTTACTTTAGCTGAGTGGCTAGCCGAGCTAACCGCTAATACTAGCTGTTAGCTTACTTTAGCTGAGTGGCTAGCCGAGCTAATCGCTAATACTATTACGGCTGTGAGCAACCATATAAGTCGTGAGTGGTCTTGAATGAATCAGGACAATCTAAGCTTTCTAACAATGTACGGCATGAATATATATGTTTAAGGGTTGGTGTTTAAAACATTCAGAAGAACGTGTCGCTACCTCCTAACTTCCGACCCGTCCCGCAGGCGGAACAGCATGTTTTAAGAGGTTAAGTAAAATTAAATATGTCGTACCTTAATCAGTTGCAGTGTAATTTGGTGTTCTTTTTGGGTTTTCTTATTGTTCTGCTGATATCTCCGGACACAGGCTTCGTGGTGCTGCTGCAGTCTCTCTCTTCTCCGTTTCCACCGCAGTTGGTCCATGATGCATTCAGGGGCGGTGGGAAACTACATGGCGTACGTGGAACGTCACGTTGAATGGAAACTTTTATAAAATGTTCCAATGGGAAAATACTATTTTTTATTTATTTATTTTTTTCCAATGGGAAAATACTGCTGATGGAGTTGATCACTCATATGAAGTCATAAGCTAAAAAAAAAAAGCAGTTTTAAGGAGAGTTTTGCAAATGCTATGTAGTGTACCAAAACTGTGTGTTAAAAATGACAAAATTCTCAGTCATGCAAGCCATATGGTGGTTTGAATGAGTAAAACATTTGTTAATACTGTTGTTGTACCTTGGATCTAATTACAAAACATAACGGGATTAAGCAGTTCTACATTTAAGAATAATAATTATTTATCTAGTTCCATAAAACCAGTAATTCCCAAGTGCATTGAACGCAGCAGTAGCTTTGGGGAAAGTTTGGCTGTGCAGGTGCTTAATTGGTGTCTCCCCTCCCCCACCCCAACCTGCAGCTGACCTGGCTGTGAACTTTCAGAGGGACACGCAGTATGGCACCAGTTCACTCTGAGAAACAGACCAACAGAACTCTGCCATTTTTAAATGCTGTTAATTTGAGCTTATCACACGTTTCACACCAGATATGCCTATTAAAATTAATATTACATTTGAAATATACATTTAGAAAAGAAAAAAAAATGTTATTTATGAAAAATTATTTGACATGAAATTCAGGCATATTCAGACAATATTTAGTAAAGACTGATACTGTGATTTTGATATTGTAGCTCCAGCACCTCATTGTAAAAGAGAAACCTTGATACTGAAGGTCACTTAGAAAAATAGTTTGGTAGGCTGTTGCGGGCCATCCCCTCCCCCACCCTGAGTCTGCTCTGACTTGCCTTGGCTTTGACGTTTAAAGACACAGGTACCTTGTTTCTCTCCCTCTCACTGGAGATATTTCTGAACATGCTCCTGTCTCAATGTTTTGCTTCTGTATAGAATTGTCACCACACTCCAAATCTTCTTTGTCTTTACAATGCATTCTAATATTGATTAATATTATACATTACTAATCATTTTAAAATATTATTATTGTTTTATATACATTCTGGGAAATATTAGAACCATAATGTTGCATCTCTAGCAGCAAGCCCCTTTTTATTAATGAATGAATTAAATAAATGATTACAATCCTCATTGAATATACTCCTTTAATAATAGTCTTTAGAGAGAAACCTAAACTGTCATGACTCAAAGCTCAGCATACAGTAACAGCAGTTTCACACTGACAGAGTTTAAGTTTAAAAAGTTTAAAAGTAAGTGTTTATGCATTAATTTCACATAAAGTGCAGTTAAGAGTAAAAACCAAAATGTGATCAGTGTTTTTTGTGACCTTCTTCTGTCTTAAAAACAGCTGCAGCTCTCCTCAGTACATATACACTTCCTCAGCTACTTGGCAGGCAGGTTGTTCAGTAACTTCAGTAAGTGATTCAGGCTCTCTCTGTCCCTGTCTCTGTCTCTGTCTGTCTCTGATTCAGGCTCTCTCTGTCCCTGTCTCTCTCTGTCCCTGCCCCTTATCTCTGTCTGTCTCTCTGTCCCTGATTCAGGCTCTCTCTGTCCCTGTCTCTGTCTGTCTCTCTCTGTCCCTGTCTCTGTCTCTGTCTGTCTCTGATTCAGGCTCTCTCTGTCTGTCTCTCTCTGTCCCTGCCCCTTATCTCTGTCTGTCTCTCTGTCCCTGTCTCTCTCTGTCCCTGCCCCTTATCTCTGTCTGTCTCTCTGTCCCTGTCTCTCTCTGTCCCTGCCCCTTATCTCTGTCTGTCTCTCTGTCCCTGATTCAGGCTCTCTCTGTCTGTCTCTCTCTGTCTCTCTCTCTCTGTCCCTGCCCCTTATCTCTGTCTGTCTCTGTCTGTCCCTGATTCAGGCTCTCTCTGTCCCTGTCTCTGTCTCTGTCTGTCTCTGATTCAGGCTCTCTCTGTCTGTCTCTCTCTGTCCCTGCCCTTTATCTCTGTCTGTCTCTCTGTCCCTGATTCAATCTCTCTCTGTCTGTCTCTCTCTCTCTGTCCCTGCCCCTTATCTCTGTCTGTCTCTCTGTCCCTGATTCAGGCTCTCTCTGTCTGTCTCTCTCTGCCTCTGTCTCTCTCTGTCTGTCTCTCTCTGTCTCTCTCTCTCTGTCCCTGCCCCTTATCTCTGTCTGTCTCTCTGTCTCTCTCTCTGTCCCTGCCCCTTATCTCTGTCTGTCTCTGTCTCTCTCTCTCTGTCCTTGTCTCTGTCTGTCTCTCTCTGTCACTGTCACTGTCTGTCTCTCTCTATCTCTGTCTGTCTCTCTGTCCCTGATTCGGGCTCTCTCTGTCTGTCAATTCAATTCAATTCAATTCAATTCAGCTTTTATTGGCATGACTGTCACAAAGACTATGTTGCCAAAGCATAAAGATATAATGAAACAAACAATAAACATCAGAGTTATAAAGAATTACAAAGTACATCTATAGAATGAAAAACAGAAAATAAATAAATAGAAAAGGAGTGTGTGTGTGTGTGTGTGTGTGTGTGTGTGTGTGTGTGTGTGTGTGTGTGTGTGTGTGTGTGTCAGATTGTCATCTAGTCATAAGCAGTAGTTTCATGAGAATTTGGAATAATTCCAGATTTCTATCTATTACATGGGGGCGGGTCACATGGTAGGTCAAAGGTCAAGTCGGCCATATTGTCATCTCATCACCACATGGTTGTGCACACACAGGTAAGTAGCTCTCCTAAAACAACGGTTTATAGCCCTCCAGGACGGTCAAAAGCCAAGGGGAGTTTTAAAATATATTCTGTGTTCTCATAAAAATGAAAATTCACTTTTTCATGTGAAACCTCCTTCCTCAGGAACAAGAGCGAGTGCCAAGTACTTTCAGGCGTTCCTGGTTGATGGACTGGTGAGGTGGAATGAAGACCGCGCAGCAGCTGCACCACCACCAGATGCAGCTGAGGGTCAACAGATGGCACCTCTGCACTCCTACAGTGGCCACCTCAAGCACGTCCTTAATCAGAAGAGCCAAAGGGTGCTTGGCCTTCACATGGTTAAGGACTTCACCAAGCCTGCTGCGTACACAGGTATGTGACCTGACAACTTTAAGAGATGTGTCTTCACTTTAGTCTCACATCATGAATGTGAAACTAAACAAAAAGACAAGTAGCATTTCTCAAATCCTTTGTTTTTTGTTGTGACAGGGGAGCTCATCGGGGTTGAGTACCTGTACCAGCAGACTAACAGGGTGCTTGAGGATGTCAGCTTGGACCCTGACACTCCGGACGAGGCTGCTGCCGTCGACGCGCTCGAAAACGTCGACGAGGGTATCGAGGTGGACGAGGACGATCCCACCGTCTTCCCGCCCGATACTCCAGCAGCCCGGTCAGGTCATCCAGCTGACGCACCCAAGTCTGAGCCATCCGGTCCGGACGCCCCCGACCAATCTGCCCCTCCCGAGGCCCCTGAAGTGAAGCCTGCTCCTGCCTCCCGCGACTCCTCCTCAGAGTCTGAGGTAAGTTAACTGATTCAACTTAATTTTACTGATTATATTCTTGAACAATAGTAATGATGATAATAATAATAATAGTAGTAGTAGTAGTAGTAGTAGTAGTAGTAGTAGTAGTAGTAGTGTAGATTTTGGATAAAGCTTACTGGCTCTTTGCTCATGTCTTCTGTCTTGTTTCTCCTCAGGAGGAGATGCAGGGTCCTGATGGCCAGCCAGGATATCAGCATGTCCTGAAGCTGGCCAAGGCCCTGCTGGAGGCACGGAGCCTTCAGGGGCTTTCAGACAGGAGGGTAGACAGACTCATTGCTCTCTGGCAACGCCTGCCAGAGAGCGACAAGAAGCGAGTCGTCTACCCTCCCAGACACCGGGAGGGGCAGCACGCGGGGCGCTTCAAGGCAGCGAAGGGGAAGGACACCTCTTGCCCTGGAAAGCAGAGTCTCGAACGGTGAGTGTCATCAACAATATTCTGATTTCCTCTAGTAAACATCTGCTGTACATTAATGCACACTAACACTCTCGCTCTCCTCTCAGCTGCCTTCTCGGACCGCACTCGGGCCCTGCAAGTTGGCCTAGCACCAGTCGCCTGGTAGAGGCCATCTGCAGCCAGCTCTGCCGTCTCCACCCCGCGGCCACGCGGGTCGGGGGGACCACCAAAACTCGGTGGTCCCTCATCCTGGCGGACTACGTGGCCGTCAGAGAGGCAGTGCTGGCCAGCCCGAGGCTGATGGCTCAGACTGAGATTCAGCTCTTTGAGCTAAATCAAAGGACGCTCTCACAGTGGTAAGAGTGTGACATGAAGCTGCACTGTGATTTTATCTTTTGATGAAAGCTGAAGAGTCTAAAAACTGTCCTGTGTTTGTCCTTCCAGGTTCTCTAGACTCCTGAAGGAGAGGGGAGCGACTGTGCTGCTGCAGGGAACTGGCGTCGTCCCTGCAGTAGCCATTGCCCAACAGCCTCTCCCTGCTGCCAAAGGGCTGTCCTCCGTGCCGGTGGGACGAGGACAGCCCTTCTCCTTCATTGTGCCCGAGGAGCCAGGGCCCTCCTGGAGGGGCCTGCCACCTCCTCCTCCTCATCCCTATCCTCCTCCAGCTGCTGCTGCTCCCCCTGCTCCCCCTGGACATCCTCCAGCTGCTGCTGCTCCCCCCCCTCATCTTCCTCTTCAACTCCTCACTGCTCCTCCACTGCTCCCAGGTAGCCTCACCCCACCTGCCCCTCAGCCTCCTCCTCTTCCTGCTGTACCCCGATCAACAGCCCACAGGAAGAGGAAGGCGGCTGCCGCTGCTGGAGAGCCTGGCCCGCTGCCTGGGGGCAAAACCCGACGGCCAGTGGCACAGTACGCCTGCCGCCAGTGTGGCCAACCCAAGAGGCTGGACACGGGCCACACAAGGGTCAATGGTGTGGCGTACTGTGCGGCCGTCGGGGGAAAGACTGTGGAGGAGTGGAAGGATGAATTGAGGAGGAAAGGACAGGACAATGGGGGGGGGGGCATCTTAGTTTTTTTTAATTTGTTTTTATTTACTTTTTTTTATAATAAAAAAAACCTTTCAATGGGTAATACATGTGTCTGTCTTATTCTTTTTGCTCATTGCTATTAATGCTTCATTGTGTTCACCAGAGAGTCTGCAGCTAACTGTGGGTCATTATACAGTGGGTTTTATTTTAAAAAAGGTCACAAATAACAGAGCAGCAGAAACCACATTACATGAATCCACACAATATAATATATATAATTTAATACATTCATTACTCATTATTTTGGGAATCATAAAGACTACAAGTCAGCAGCAAACTGTGGGTTATTATAAAGTGGTTTTATTAAAAAAAGGTCACAAATAACAGCAGCAGAAATTACATTACATGAATCCACACACAAAAATGTACATATACACACACATACATATATATATATATAATTTCATACATTCATTACTCATTATTTTGGGAATCATAAAGACTACAATCACTTTTGTCACTCACTACACACTACTACACCCAGTGTCTAATCCTTGCTCCAACCGGGAATCGAACACGGGTTCCCCGCTTCACATCTCGCAAGAGCAAAACCCCCCTTCTCTCCCGCCTCCTCGCACAGAGAACAACGTTCAGCACCTTTTGCGCCCTGTGGTAGGACAACTTCTCGGAGGACTGATAAACAGAGGTTAAAAAAAAAAAAAAAAAAGATGACTCAACCCAAGGCTATTCAGAAAATATATTTGATAAACCCTCAACAGATGAGTCTTCTAGGTCAAGCCACCACCAGCAACTCCCACCGGCCTATTGTTGTGGCAGCGGGTGGTGAAACTCAAATGATGAGACGTACGGCTGAGACCGATTTGGATGAAAAAATGAGGCTTGTATTAAACGAACCGGGAGTAAACCCTTATGAAAGAATTCAAAAATATAACGCACTATTGCAGCGGTATCTCAACTTTGTCAAACAGGGTGTTAAAGGGTGTTGAGGAGGACGTTCGCATCAGACACAGTGGCGTCCCTCGGCTAAAACATTCAGGGCTAAAGCCCCGGATGTTTTGTAATTAGCCGCGAATATTAATTTTCAATTTTCAATTTTTTCAATTTTTTTTTTAAGGTTACACTATCATGTGTTTGTGTTGAGCTGTGTTAATAAACATCTTAACAGCACCCCTGTACCTGTTCTATTTATAGACGTTGATAACGAGCTGGCCCCTACAGCTGGCCCCCTGCACAACACAGAGCAGAGCAGTGAGATTTGAGCTCAGTATAGTATGTATGTATAGTATAAATAGTATGAAAAGAGAAAAGATATAGCAATACTGTCCTGAAAAAGCTGCACGTTTTGATACATTAATTGTTGAAATAGCACAAAGTATGAAGGAGGAGTTAAACGCAGTAAAAGAGCGGAAGTAATAATAATAATAATAATAATAATAATAATAATAATGAGTATAAAGATTTGAATAACAATAGTGTGAATGAGAAAGGCAAGTGTAGGGTGAAAGTAAAAAGTTACAAACAAAACATGAAGAAAGACAGTAGGTGAATGGTTGTTTGCTGTTTTTGGACAGTTTCAAGAGGAGGCTATGTTCACATTGTACAGTTAATCCAGTTTGAAAATAAAGCTTCTGAGCATTGAGTTCTGCGTAGGAGTTTGATTTTGACACATTACAGTGTGACTCTGTCAATAACTTCCAAATTGTCATCTAGTCATAAGCAGTAGTTTCATGAGAATTTGGAGTAATTCCAGATTTCTATCCATTACATGGGGGCGGGCCACATGGTAGGTCAAAGGTCAAGTCGGCCATATTGTCATCTCATCACCACATGGTTGTGCACACACAGGTAAGTAGCTCTCCTAAAACAACGGTTTATAGCCCTCCAGGACGGTCAAAAGCCAAGGGGGGTTTTAAAAGGGGCATTTGGTGTGGCCAAGTAACATGCTAAAGTGCTCAAAGGGTGAAATTTTGGTGTTTGGTGTGGCTAGGTATTATCCTAAAGTCCGAGCAGTAGCACTAACCCACCACGTCATAATAGATTTAAATCTGGAATCGGTTATTCCAGATTCTCATCTGTTAATAGATGGACATTTGGAATTTGAAGTTGACAAGTAGGGTAAACTGTGGAGCACTCAAAGTGACTAGAGAATATAAGTGAGAATAATCGTCTGTTTTCTGTTCACCTTTCACCAGTTTGTGAAGCCCAGACGACATGTCCATGTGCCCGAACCACCCTGGCAGGAAGTGCCTGTGGTATACAGAGACCGAGCCCGAGCCCAAGGCCAAGTTCCCGCGTGGGCCCGAGCCCGAGCCTGAGCCCAAGCCCACTCATGAGACCAATTCCACCAACAAGTCCACTGTGGGGACCCAGATCAAGCCCTCCGATAAATCCCTCCTGGGGACGCAGACCGAGCCTTCTGATGAATCCCTCCTGGGGACCCAGACCAAACCCACTGCCGGTGACCCTACGGGGACCTAGACTGAGCCAACCACCGGTGACCCTGCGGGAACCCAGACCGACACCACCGCCAGGTCCCAGACCAAGCCTGCCGCCGGTGACCCTACGGGGACCCGGACCGAGCCCACTGGCGGGGGACAAGGCATCGTCCCAGACTGAGCCACTGGGCCCATAAATAAGTGTTTCCTCCATAAATTGAAAGATACAAATGGTGTATGGTTGTTTTCAGGAAGGTTTTTGGATGCTTTACAAGAGCGGACTATATTCCTGTTGTGCAGTTAACCCACTTTTCGTTTGCCTGGCTGTAAAAACGTTTGAAAATAAAAGGGTTTTAATCATGTTTTCTGTTTTGAAAGAGTTATTGAATTATGGTCTTGAGTTCTGACCATGTTAAAAAAGAATAAAATGTTTCAGAAAGTAAGGTGTGTTTTTCTTTTCAGTTGTTTCAATCCGCAGTCTCTTCATACCAGATTCTCATCCGTAATGGGGCCAATGTTAATACATGAGCACAGGTGGCAACATCAGTATAGGCCACATGTCATGATGAGTTATCAAGTGAGAAAAAACTTCCAAATTCTCATCTACCATGATGCCCGTAGATGAGAATGTGGAAGCAATTTCAAAGGCTCATATTTCAAAGACCCAAGCAGACAGTGGGATGAATCCTAGTTCATTTGGAAGCTAATGGAGGGCTGCATCCAACACAGGTGGCAGCATCAGTATAGCCACATGTCATGATGAGTTATCGAGTGAGAAAAAACTTCCAAATTCTCATCTACCATGATGCCCGTAGATGAGAATATGGAAGTTTTGAGCTGTCTCCAGAGCCCCCATATGAGCCGGTCGCTGAGCTGATCGACGGCTGCAATGAGATCTCCCCTGACCGGGACCACTGCCGCACCCCCTACGGAGATGACCCCTGCAGAGCTAGAATCCATGCACATGGTGGCGCTCCCGCCTCCCGCCTTGTTCAAGCCAACGCCGCAGATAGGTCGCAGCAGGTGCCGAAATGAGTCTAATGTCACCGTGCATGTGGACACGCACCTCAGGGAGCCGACTGACCTCAGGGAGCCTACTACCATGTGCTTTTCTTTGCCCCCCTCTCAGCAGTGTGGCATTGATTTCCGCTATCTGGTCATTTTCTTGCTTATCTACCTGGCTGTCAACTGTATTTCGCTCATTGTGTACTTAATTCTATGGTACACTAATTAACAATGTACTTTGTTCTTTGTTTTAAAGCCTTGGCATTGTTTTACACTTAAATGTTTTCAATTAAATGTTTATCTGTTGTTGTTACAATATTTAATAATACTAAATAAAAGTTCAAAGTTCTTATCAAAGTGTGGTAATTCTATTAAAACGAGGCACAAGTGTTAGCAGGAACTGGTTTCAAGTGTTTCTTAAAGACTGTAGACAGTTTTTGTGTGAAATTTTGTTAAAAAAAAATAAAATAAAAAAATAAAAAATAAAAAATAGGCGTTTTGTGTGGCTAAGTAACATGTTAAAGCGCTAGCATAATAGTCTGGAATCTGTGATTCCAGATTCTCATCTGGAGATGGTTGGTCACATGGTCAGAGGTCAAAGATCGTGGCAGCCATATTTACTTCACCTCCACATGGTCCCTGTGACACAATGGCTGTGTCCTAATTTGGTCCAAATTGCGAGGCTGCATCCTCGAAGTGCGCATTTCGAGGCCGATTACGTCACAACGCCGCGCGAAGGCTGTCCCAATTCGAAGACTCCTTCAAATGCAGCCTTGAAATGCGGCCTTCTTTTCCCTCTTTTTCGAGGATGCATCGCTACTATCCTTCGCGGCCTCCCATATCCCAAGATCCTTTGCGCGGCGCTGTTCAGTGCCGGGAAAACACAACAATGGCGACACCAACAGGTGAAGACTTTTCATTCAAGTGTAAGTATAAATAAAACAAACCAATGTAAGTATTGGTTTGTTTTATTTAATTATTTTTACTTATTACTACTTATACTTTTACTAATTACTTATATTTTATTACTTGACTTATATCTTATATATATATATATATACATACATATATATATATACATACATATATATATACATACATATATATATATACATACATATATATATATATATATACATATATATACATACATACATACATATATATATATATATACATATATACATATATATACATATATATACATATATATACATACATACATACATATATACATATATACATATATATACATATATACATATATACATATATATACATATATATATATATATATATATATATATATATATATATATATATATATATATATATATATATATATACATACATATATATATATATATACACATACATATATATATATATATATATATATATATATATATATACATACACATACATATATATATATATATATATATACATATACATATACACATATATATATATATATATATATATATATATATATATATATATATATATATAAATAAATGGACTAAGATGAACAAATTTAGATTTTAATGAAGAGCTACGTTTGGGATTATCACTATTATATGTTATACTTCATTATTATCATTATTATGATAATTTTTTGCTATATTAGAACCCTTTTGTCTGTTGACATAGTAAAAAAAAAACATGTTTTACATTACATTTTGTTTTATTTTTGTTTTCGGGAGCAAGGAGCAAACCGAGCTCCTGATTAAACAAAGAGGGGAAAATGACCATCTATTCACGGGGGCCAAAAACTCCGCCATGGCGGGATGGAGGTAAGGCTGATGTCCATTTTTGTACATCTTTGCATCCCTGTGTTGATGTGATCTTGTGTTTACCTTTTCTCTTGCTTCCCTCTGTGTTTAGAGCAATACTGGAAAAGATTGGGCTGGAGGGGAAGGTCCAGCCCTACCAGGCCAAAAAAAAATGGGACAATTTAAAAAAAATAAAATAAAGTAGGTAGCCTACAGGTTTGGATTAGTTTTACTGTTACTAAATACTTTTGCTGAAAATTGCTGACATGATTGATTTCCACTGCCTTAGGATTGCAAATATCCAGGGACAGGGGAGGGGGCCAGCGGCAAGCCCACTGCTGGCACTTGGCCGTGGTTTGTCCTCATGGATGAGGTACTGGGGCAGAGGCCATCTATTGCCCCCCCTGTCCTCATTGCCTCTATCCGTGAGGACACACCAGGGCCAAGTGCTGCAGTGGGTGAGCAGGAGAGTGAAGAGGAGGAGGAGGAGGAGGAGGAGGAGGAGGAGGACCAGCCAGGGCCCAGGAGGAAGAGGAGGAGGGAGGATGACCTCCTTGACCTCATAAAGGAGGACATGAGAAGGCAAAATGAGGCTCTCCTGGAAAAAGTAATAGAAAAATAAATATACATCTATATAGATGTGTTTAATTTGATTTTATTTATGAACTGTGTTTATTTATGATTTGTCTTTATTTTTTATTTGATTGTGAAGATTTTGATGTTTTATGTTATTAAATAAAGAATATTGTTCATTGTTACACGTTGTCTATTCCATTTAGTATTTACAACTTCAGTACAATTTATAACAGGGTTGCATAAAGTGCTACTGTTCAGGAAGAACAAGGGATTAAATATTTTCTTTTATTATCAAGTGATGAAACATTTCACTATTTACAAAAATTACATCAGAAATAACTATTTACAGATTATTATTATTTTATTATTCTTTCTCTTGTGTGTCTTCTTTCTTTCTTTCTTTCTTTCTTTCTTTCTTGTGTGTTTTCCTTCTTTCTTCTCCTTTCCTTTATTCTTCTCCTTTCTTCTCTCTTATAATTTTGTCAGCTTTTTCACCGTCTTTTCGGTCGAGACATCTTTCTCGTCTTATGGGCGGGAACAGCTGGTGACGCAACCAGGAAATGCCTCGAAGGCTAGACCGTCTCATTTAACAACGGTTGATGCGTCCTTCGGAGGTTCCTCAAGGCTGCATCCTTCGAAGGCCGCGTCCTTCGAGGATGCAGCCTCGCAGTTGGGTCCAAATTGAGACACAGCCAATGTAAGATGCCCTCTTAAAAGTAGGAAGTGGTTTCAAGTTTCTTAAAAAGCTTAGACACATTTTGTCAAAAGCTTTTGTGTGAAATCTTGCTTTTAAAGAGGTGTTTAGTGTGGCTAAGTAACTTGTTTTAAATCGAAAACTGCTTGTTTTTTAGTATTTGTTTTTTAATATGAATAAAATAAATGAAATATTTCGTGTGCCGTACACCGCGACGTTTTGACCTCCTTCTGTCTTTTTCAAGCGGAAGCTTTTTTTTTCTATAGAATTAAAGCAATGAGAGTCAATGTTAAGTGGAGAGATGTTTTCCCTTTCACAGCCAGCTCAGAAATGAGGGACAGCTGTGCTTCTCCTCTCTTTATACTATTTTTCTTTCACAAAATTTTCTGTCACCAATCTTTCTATAATGAGGGACAGCCATGCTTCTCCTCTCTTTATACTGGTTTTCTTCACAAAATTTTTCTATAATGAAGGACAGCCGTGCTTCTCCTCTCTTTATACTGGTTTTCTTCATGAAATTTTTCTATAATGAGGGACAGCCGTGCTTCTCCTCTCTTTATACTGGTTTTCTTCACGAAATTTTTCTATAATGAGGGACAGCTGTGCTTCTCCTCTCTTTATACTGTTTTTCTTTCACGAAATTTTCTGTCACCAATTTTTCTGTAATGAGGGACAGCCGTGCTTCTCCTCTGTTTATACTGGTTTTCTTTCACGAAATTTTCTGGCACAAAATGTTTCTATAATGAGGGACAGCCGTGCTTCTCCTCTCTTTATACTGGTTTCTTCACCAAATTTTTCTATAATGAGGGACAGCTGTGCTTCTCCTCTCTTTATACTGGTTTTCTTTCACGAAATTTTGTGTCACCAAATTTTTCTATAATGAGGGACAGCCGTGCTTCTCCTCTCTTTATACTGTTTTTCTGGCACGAAATTTTTCTATAATGAGGGACAGCCGTGCTTCTCCTCTCTTTATACTGGTTTCCTGGCACGAAATTTTCTGTTAGGGTTAGGAATGGGGATGATAACCACGATTACATATTTGAGGATGAGGGTTAGGGGTTAGGGTGGGTTAGGGGTTAGGGTTAGGATGTGGGTTGTAAGCCTGTCCCCTAGGGGATCCGGACGGTGCACGGGCATAACTTGTTTGTGTTTTTTTAAGGTAAGTATAAATTAAAATGTATATGAAGTATAATGTTTTAAATAATAGCCAAATTAATTGTTAATAAAAAATCAAATTGTCTTTTAAACTTTCAAAATAAAAATCTAATTGTTTTTAAATTGTTTTTGAATAAAAAATCTAATTGTTTTAAAATTAAAATTATTTTTAACCACTTAATACACGCCCCTATTTTTTATGTTGTTAGCCTAAACGACATGCCCAAGTTGTGAGCAGCACAGATCCAACATAGTTTTAGACTCAGATATGTGTCTGGTATCATTGGAAAGGAAACACTCTCAGGATTCTTGTAAAAGTGTCTGTGTGATTCTGTGACTTACTGACAAAGAGTGGCAGAGGTTACAACGATGGGAAAATATTCCGGTTTTATGGAAACGGATTTCATATTTCACAAGAATGGATATTTGGCGAGCTGTACAGAAAGTCCCGAGTCATAAGATGATCGTTGTGGATAAAGGGAAGACTTTGAAGGTATGTAGGCATTATAGCTTTTCTCAGTTAGCTGAGGGGCTAGCCGAGCTAATCGCTAATACTATTACGGCTGTGAGCAACCAGTTGTGAGTGGTCTTGAATGAATCAGGAGAATCTAAGCTTTCCAACAATGTATGGCATGAATATATATGTTTAAGGGTTGGTGTTTAAATAAGAAGAAGAACGTGTGGCTACCTCCTAACATCCGTCCCGTCCCGTAGACGGAACAGCGTGCGTTAAGAGGTTAAAGTCTGTGTGTTGAAACATTTGTCCTCTGAGCCTCTGCTGCCACCTGGTGGCCTCCTGCAGCATCACATCGCTCTGCTTTAAATCACACAGTCCATGATAGAAACAGCAGATGGGATTTAAAGCTGATGATCACTGATGCTATTCTTTTTTTTTTTTTTTTTTTTTTTTTTTTTTGAACAAATTTTATTATTTTTCAACATGAACACACAGTATACACAAATTGCCATCATTTCAGTTTCAACAATAGATCTTAGAGAAAAAAAAATATATATATCCATCCATTCAGCCTAAACAGGCAAGTCTTCCAGTTGACTGCTCCCTATATACCCTCACAGCACCTACCCACATTGCTCTGCATACACACATCATTCAATAATACAATCACACCAGCATCCTATACAGAAAAGAGTAGAATACATCAAGCAAACCAAAAAACAAGAAACAAATACACTGTAATGTGTAAATTACATACAACAAGCAAGGACA
Source organism: Scomber colias (assembly GCA_021039105.1). Classification (NCBI taxonomy): domain Eukaryota; kingdom Metazoa; phylum Chordata; class Actinopteri; order Scombriformes; family Scombridae; genus Scomber; species Scomber colias. The sequence continues at coordinate 181,925 of JAJDFG010000377.1, forward strand.
CTTATGGATTTAGCTCAGTTGGCCGTGACCATATTAAGGTGGACTGGCCCCTCATCACTAGCTGGGTCAACTCGACAGGTAGATAGTTAAGCAGAGGAGCCCACATCTCATTAAAGGACCTTTCATTACCCTTCACAACTGCACTAAGTCTTTCGTGGGGAAGGACCCGGAATATTTCCTTATACCATAGGGTGACACTAGGTGGTTTATCATAGACCCAGTTAATTAAAATGCATTTTCTGGCCAGTAGTAGCAATTTATCGCATAATTTGAACTTCAAATGGGTCAGAGTCACCTCCTTTGAGGGGAGGCCAAGGATGAAAAGGCCAGGGTCCTTCCTCACCTTTACTTTAAAGATACCACTCAGTTCCTGCGAGATTGAACCCCAAAATCTTTTTAGCAATTTACATTGCCAGAAGTAATGATAATATGTTCCAAGCTCTTCGTGACACTTATTACACCGAGGTGAAATCTGACGGTCCATCTTATTTAGTACGTATGGAGTTAGGTGTAGACGGTGCAGTATTTTATACTGCGTCTCTCTCAGTCTGTTACATGTAAAGGTGGATTTAAATACTTTAATGGCCTCCTGCCAGTCATCTTCAATGTACTCTGTGTCAAGATCTTTCTCCCACTTCTGTGTAATGCTTGTGATATCACCTGTATTGAGAGAGTATAGCTGTGCATAAAAGGAAGAGATAAAACACAAGAGATCTTTTCGGGAGATAAGGAACCTCTCAACCTCACTGTACTTGTCTATATTGGAAGGGGGTACTGATGCTATTCTAATAAAGATGATGATGATGATGATGATGGTGAAGATGAAGATGTCGAAGATGATGCTGATGAAGATGATGAAGATGATCACTGATGCTATTCTAATAAAGATGATGAACATCAGTCAGAGCTCCTAACACAAATGTTTCTCTGGTGACTGAAATTACTGAACTTGATTTAAAAAGAATTACAGAAAGACAGCCGAGTGTTTAGTGGGCGTGCCTCATAAAAGTCAGACTTTTAAGAATCTCAACATTATTTAATTAATTTCTTTTTTTTTACCCCAAATTAAAGTTTATTTTTATTTTTCAGAGAAAGAATCCAGAATTTTTTTTCTTATGAATTTAAAAACACAAGTTTGACTTAATGTAATAATCCTGACTTTAATCTAAAGTCCAGCTTAGTTTTTATTTTATTAACTTTTATCTTTATAAACTGAATTCAGACATTTTTCTCCTTTCAAGTCTAACTTTAGGAATCCAGTATATTTAAGATGTAAAGCTGATTAAATTGAATCAAAGTGAACTTTATTTGATGAAATGTTGAGTTTATCCTCAGAAATGACATTTAAATAGAATTATGACTCTCCATCTGCTGTGACCAGGTTTCTCTTTATTCATAATTCTGACTTGTTATTTTCTTGAAGTTTTATTTTGGCTCAGAGTTTTGACCAATAATCTGAGATGAATGTCACTTTCTCCTGGTGTGATTTATTAGTTTGATGTTTCAGACAGAAAGAGTCTGAACGGAGTCTCAGCTGAAGCCTCGCTGTTTGTTTCAGGATGTTTGAAAAGAAAAAAGTCTGAATAAAAAGATGTTTTGGTGTCTGATTGAATTTATTTACAGAGTTCACATCATAAATGAAGAGGAGGAAGAGGAGGATGTGCAGTGAAGAGTTCAACATTTACAGTCTGAATAAAAACATGAAGAAATAATATATATAAATATAATATTTCCTGCTTTCTTTTCCTCTGACAGTAAACTGAAGATCTTTGACACGTTTGACGTCACTTTAAATTTATTAAAAAACTAAAAACTGAGAAAACAATAATCAGTGATCAATAATAAAAATCTAAAACTGCTGATTGAAATGAGATGTAATAAAGACAGTGAGATAATAATATAATGATAACAGTAATAATAGTAATGATAACAATAATATAATAATAAGCAGGGAGATAAAAGCTTTTTCATGAACTCAACCTGAATTAAAAAACAGGATTAAAGTTGATAAGTTTTAGTGGATTTGAGGTCTGAGTCCAGAATGAATGATTTTTTATTGTCATTATATAAATCCATAATGAAATGAGCTCAGAGTGTTTTCCAGTCATAATGATGAAGTGTGCAGATCTCTGGCTCCTCCGTGTGGACGCAGACTGAACTGCAGCTTCCATCATTCTAACACATTGTTCAGCATGTTTTCAGCTTTGGATCTAAACATAAAAGCAGCTCAGAAATGGCCGGACCCTCTACTCTGCTGCTCTGACTGTGGTAAAACAGCCACGTCTCACTCTCTCCCAGCAGTAATCCTTCTCCTGCTGAAAGTCACAGTCAATTCTCTTCTGCTTCATTCATTAGTTTTAGTCCTCGTTAACTCTCAGTGTGATTCTGAGACGCTTGATAAATATGAGCCCAGGCTCACAGTCTGACTTATAACACCTGTTTTTATCTTCAGCTAAATCCAGAGATAACTGTTCAGTTTGGAGTCAGTTAAGAGACTTAAGTGAAGACCACAAAATCCAGATCCAGACTCCAGATGGATCATCAGGATCCAGCTGATCCTCTCTCAACACTCCTGGATGTTCACTCTCAGTCTGACTTAAGTGACCACCATCTGATGAGAGAAGAAGAAAGAACAGAGGAGATAAATGAGTGTTTAGTGAGACTCACTTGATCAGCTGTCAGTCAGTGATGCAGTACATCCAGTATAAAGAGCAGGAGGGACTTCAGTCCTGTTCAGACCAGAAGTGGAACAGCTGTGCAGCGTAGCTTGCTTCCTTTCAGCTCTCATGTTAACGTGTTGGAGTGAACACACTGAGCTCCAAGCTCACACACCTGCACACACTTTTACTATCAAGTGTGTTTCCTCTGCAGATTTCACTCAAGTACACAGAGGAAATAAAGTGCTGAGAGTCATGAACACATCATTACTGCAGAAACAGAGACATTCACTCATCAGTTTACTGATGGATTTACTGCTGATACATGTCAACTCTTATCAAAGTTTAAAGCTACAGAGTCTCTGTGGGATTTGAAGATGTTTCCTGCTGTTAAATCATCACATGACAATCAGTCAGAG